>JZKD02S1673649.1:409458-424872 GCA_000966675.3 Picea glauca | reverse complement strand
AAAAATGATTTCATGCATGTTGTAATCTGCACCACACTTAGTTCCCTCTCCATATAAAGGGATTAGTCAAAACACATAGGCACTTAGGGGGTTTAAAATCATTATTTCCTTTTTTGCTTTCATTTTGCCACGTGGATGGCTTGCTTTGACTAAAAGTATAAGTTGGAATCATTTGTAATCACATAAAACTTGCATTTGGGACCAAAAGTTGGATAACAATCATTTAGTATGCTCTTCTCTTGCGCTTCAAAGTGACCTTGAGAATCAGAAAAAGGTTGTAGGACAACTTCATCTCCCTTAAAAAGACTAAAACCTTTAGGAGAGGACAACAACCCCCTTGGGACTCTTCTTATTTTATTTTTCAAACACATCTCAAGATTGTAACGGGCCCATACATGCCCACATGCTACAAAGATAGGATAGTGTTGAAATTTACTTTCTTAGATTAAATCACTAGGGAAGTTTAAAGGTTTTGTAACGGGCCCATACATGCCCACATGATCACAATCTATGATAGTTTCAAATATTTCTTAGATTAAATCACAATAGGAGTTAAAGGAATAGTAAAGGACCCACATGTCCACATGCTAGCTTCCTAGGGACTTTTGAATTACGCAAAGTTGTACCAAAGGCATTTAGTTAATTAGGTAATCAACACTTGTAAGGACCAAGAGAAGTCCACATGCAACAAGGTGACACCTAATTCATTAAAACATTGGCACACTTTTCACTCACTCACACACAAAAGTCACTTATCACTCACATAGTTTTCATATCGAAATGTGGAGGTCAAAGTAAGTCTCTTCCAAAAGGATTCCGAAACACTCCACCCATTTTCTTGATAAAACTATCCACTCCCATTTAATTTCAATGAGATTGGCTCACATCCCTAATCTCTCAAACAAACCACATTTAAAATCTTTCTAAAAACTCACTAAGTTTTCCTCTACAGGAGGTGCCAAAAGAATTTTTTTAGTCTAGGTAGGATTTTGGGGATAGGCATCCAAATAACTCCCCGTTATCTAGTTCTCACATTGTCAAAACAATAGAAGTTGTCAAATAAAGAACTGAAAGTCCTCCAAGTCAAGTGGTCCTAACACCATAAGGCAGGGAGATACCCATGAAGGGTTGAAGGACGAGGTCCGGTTGTTCTGTGCATCCCCCCTTGAGGCACCCACCTCTTGGATGGGATCTAGCTCGTGACCCATTTCTTAGGCCGAAAATCTAAATGCCGCACCTTGACCGAGGTACCTAGTGACCAAATTTTAGGAAATCTACCCAGGTGGCAATTGTGGGCTGCAATTGTACCTTGATCAGATTTTGTGTGGCTATTGGGAAAGATCTCCAGCTCTTTCGGAATATTCCCCCTTTATCCCTCATTATAACTAATTATTTCATCCTTCACTAGTTTCTCTTCCGGTGACTTCAAACCCCACTGTTGAGTACTATTGGAAGGTCCAGTGCTATTTGAGAGGAAGGACGTTACGTATTTTAGGAAATGAGCATTTGTTTTCTTTGATCCCCCACGCGGAAAAAAACCCACTTATCCACATATATGCTTCTTTATCAAAACACTTTATGTATGATGCACTTCTGATTACATTTGATTTATATATATATCGTGTAAAGTTCAAAAATTGCAACAAAGGCTCTTGTTTATTTATTACTCTCACCACAATCCGCACACATCCACTCAGCTAGTCAGACATCATAGGGGACCAACATAACCCCCGTCGTTCCAGACGCTTGCTAAACCTCCCTTCTATTTTAGGGGGAGTTCCTAGTCTTGCCAACTCATAGGTTCCACCTTCTCACACCCCTGTGAGTGCCACTGTCTTAGGATCAGCTTTGCTTGGTTCCACCTTACTTGGGTCCAATTCCCAAGGTCCACCGTCCACTCACTCTCCTTTACACGGAAGCAGGGGACCAACTTCCTCTCAAGGGGGAAGTACCAACCCACCTAGCCCCCCTCAAGGGTGAGGTTCACAGAACACTCACTCCATGGTTGGAACTAATCCTCCGCCACCACTCCAGATGCCATATTTGGCCTCTCTTAACATACCATATCTAATCAAACTCACAAATGATCCTATATTGCATGACCCCACATGGCTTGCAATGCCTACCAAACTACCTTAAGATATCCCCAAGTTTGAAGGAAAGGCAGGGGATGACCCTGCCAACCATGTCATGACTTTCCACCTATGGTGCTCTTCTAACAACATTATGGATGATTCCATCCGATAACGATTATTTCAATGCACGCTCACTGACCCATCAACCAAATGGTATGTAGACAAAAAATCGAGGTCCCATGCGACTTTCAAGTCCTTGGCCAAACCATTTTTGACCTTCTTCCAATTACCAACCTGCCATGACAATGGTCTTGAACTACTCTCTAATTTTAAACAAACCTCAACCACACATATCGCTGATCACATTCACGAGTGGCATCGATGACGTAGTTTGTGCAAAGCCGAAACCACCAAACAACAATGTCTTGACTGGTTTCTCAGATCACTTGTCTCTCTCCTCGGTAAAGATGTAACTTCCACCTTCCCTCAGTCAGAAGAAGAAGCCATCAATAAGGCTCAACAATATGACCTCATCTATTCACAATCAGGGTACTTGTACAAAATACTTTCTGATCTCCCAAAACCCGTGACATTTGGTCAAGACAAACCCGGGATGTCTCACTCAACAGACGGATTGATTGGTAATACCATGCACCACAGTCCACAACCCCAAAAACCACCAATGTATGGCACACCTCAATATCCATCGGTATATGGGGGAACCTCTTATTACCCTCCACCCCCTTATCAACAACCATACCTTGTTGCTCTTCCTCCACCCATCAGTGGGCCACCACCGACACCCACAATACACCCACCTATCCAAACAAGTTCTGGTACTTCCTCTACCTCAGCTTATACTCTAAGTACCAGCGAAAGCGCCACGCCTTCCTATGTACCTTACAAATAATTACCCCCACAGAATCCGTACTTTCCATTCCCTGGTCCTCCAGAGCCCATGGCTCCCCCACACCCTCACACTGGGGTGAATTGATCCGGAATCGGATCTAGAAGCCTGACAGGGCTAAAAAAGGCTCAAAAAATGAAAGTGCTCAGAATCCGACAAAACTAGCGCATTGCGTCCATCTCGTCTTCCTGATTCCAGCCATATATTTACTTAGTCAAACGAGCTTTGTATGCAGAAGATATCACGTTCTGTCTGAAAACCCAAACAGGGAAAAAAAGGGGATGACTGTACAATCCGTACAGTGCCATGTGGCAGGCTAACATTACAGACCGTATGATTGTACAAATGACATGGCAACTTCTAGGGATGACACATGGTAGGTGACGAAGCACATGACCGGTACAGTTGGACCAATCTATGGGTGACATGTGTCACCACTGTAAGGGTGACATGTGGCACAGGATGACGTCAGCAGGTGACTGGGTAGGTACAGTGGCAGGGAACGTGGCAGGTGATGTGGACCATCCGACATTTGACACTTGGCAGTTTTTGGTTGATTGTTGATGTGCCACGTGGCCCAGTCATGGGCTGCCATGTGGCACCCTGTGGTTGGTTCGTGGGTTTATGTAAAAGTTATTGGTTTCCACCGAGGTCGAACCCTCAACCTCTCCTCCGGGAAAAGGATTGGTAGGACCGGGCTAACCGCCCACCCCATGGGTATTGCTTATTATATAAGTGGAAAATAATTTATTTATGTTTAATTTAAGTTTTGATCGGAGGCGGGAAGGGTTGGGGCCTAGCCCCAACCCTTGGTTGTATTGTCGCCCCATATGGCCACTAGAGTGCAGGGGGTTTAAACTTGCGGGGGTCACAATGATAGGGACCAACCCACAGATCCTGGGTAGATCCCACAGGACCAGGGCTATAGCCACCAAAGTTGGGTACGGTTAATCTGTTAAGCCCGTGGACCTATGACCACACCATCGAACCAGGAGCCAGGGACAGGGGGCCAGCGCACAAATGGAGGAGCGCATGGCCACATGGCCATCCCATATGACCAGGGTGCGTGCCAAAGAGGGGATGCACCTAATTTTTTTAAAAAAGTGGGTTTTTTGTTAAAGTTTGGGATTTTAATTGATTATATGCCTGTTATTAATGGATTTTCTCCATTTTTGGGAAATATTGGACATTTTTGGAGCCCAAATTTTGGGAGGAAGTTGGGGATGGATAACCAACTTCAGATCTATAAAAACCAGGCCTGTTTGAGGCCATGGAGGAAAGTCAGAGAAGAGTTATGCTGAAGGGAACCCAAGCCAAAGCCATTTTTATGCACGAAAGCTATTGAGGAGCAGACACTTGCGGGCCATTTCTGGGAGCTCCGGACGTCCATTTTGCGTGCCGTTTTCTTTACAGGGTTCTAGAGATTTGGAAAAACATGACCAGATCGGTATTGTAGCCAATTGGCACTGCTACGATGTACTTTTGAGCTTTTGAACAGAAATACAGAAGCCTCCCCCACAGAGACAAAGGCCCAGAGACATAGGCAAAGTTGTGCCAAACTCCGTTATCAATTCTCGTGTTATGGTTTGCTGTCTATTATTTCATTTCAGATCTGCATAAGTGTATATGGATATCATAATTCCTCTCTTTTCCTCATTCTTTCATTAAGCTTCTCATATGGTTAATTAACACATGCAAAATTAAAACTCAACCATAGTCATTAAAAGATCCTACGGATCCTGAATTTTGTTCAACCCTCTCCCCTTTAGCAATATCAAAATTTTTAACAGCAGAATATGGAAAATATGACCGATCAGTCGAATAATGCCAAAAAGAAAGGAAAAAACAGGAACAATAGCAACCCAGGTCAAAGCGAGAATCACCTCCAACAGAACCAACCTACTGGGGGCAACCAGAATCAAGGGTATCAGAACCCCCAGGGGGGCAATAACAACAAGCGTCAAGGAAAAAATAACAATAATCTTCGAACCAACTTCCCTTGTGCCCTTTGCGATGAGTTCGGTCATTATACTCATTATTGCCCCCAAATCACTAATTTTAAACAGATGAAAGACTCAGGAAGTGTACCACATCCTCTAGCACTGCTTGCCCCTCAACAGGCCCCACAACAATATGTCCAACAACCTCCCCCAACCGTGCTACATAATCCTATTCCGCACCAGGGTGTGATGAACACCCAACAGGACATGCAACCTACCCCACCATAGTTGGGAC
Source organism: Picea glauca (assembly GCA_000966675.3). NCBI lineage: Eukaryota > Viridiplantae > Streptophyta > Pinopsida > Pinales > Pinaceae > Picea > Picea glauca. The sequence goes on along the minus strand of JZKD02S1673649.1, from coordinate 419,655 downwards.
AATATCTCAACCCAAACAATCCCGCAGATCACACTATCCTCCTCACTAGTGAGGAATAATTCCTTCTACAGACACGCAGTCGTCAATACCGTGCACCCACCGAGTCTCCTCCCATTCCCCTAGAAACAATCCTAGCACCAACAGGACCCCTGTTGGTGATTCCTTTCCCTAACACAGACACACCTCTTCGCATCCCTCGCATCCCATTGCGTAGGAATGTCCACAACCTGCAGGCTAGGGTGGCTCATAATTACAGTTTGGTCGATGACTTAGCACAATCCCTGGCTGCCATGCTAGTCTTAGAAGTCCTTCAAACTTGTCCTACTCAGCCAAAATCATTACTTTCCACCTTGGGGGTAGTCGACCTCGCGGATACTCAACTCATCACATTTGACCTCAACAGTGGAGAACCTTGCCTCCCCGCTCTCATCGCTTTTCAAATCCCAGGGAAAATTCAAAACATTACAGTTCATCGGTGCATCATCGATGAAGGCACATCCACATGCATCATGTACAAGTCTGTATGGAAGAAACTTGGTTCCCCCGAATTCATACCATCTTCCATTACCTTAAGAGCTTATGACAGATGACCATCTTCTCCTGAAGGACTCTTCCAAAATGTCCCTATAGAAATCGGGGGCAAGACCATTCTTATTGACATTGAAGTTATCGATGTCCCACTCAATTACAATATCTTGTTCGGTCATAGCTACATGTACGCTATGAAGGCAGTTTCCGCTTCCGTCTTTCGAACCACGATGTTCCCCCATAACGAGAAGATCATTACCATTGACCAAGTTTCAAATTATGAGCCTAACCCTTCTGCCAACATCGATAACATTCTCCCTCTCATCCATACTAATCACAAAGCATACCCACTCATCGAAATGGGCCCCGAAATTTTCAAAGACCCATCATTGTTAGGAACTTACCATGGTGCACCACCGCTCTTTCATCCTTCCAATCAAGTATGCATCGTATCTTCCACAGGAAATGACATGGAGGATACCCTTCCTCCCAAGGAGGCTTCTATCATATCTGACGTCCCACTAGTTGCAGAGCTCCTCCCTCATGAGCCTCCTACAAACTCGTCGACTCCACCAGTTCACGATTTCACCTCTCCCCAAGGCCATATCCCAGTTTGGGAGATAGTTCCCCAAGCCATTACTCAAATCCACTTCTTATACCCTCCACCAAGCATACAAGATTTCCAAGTATCCACAATGCTTACCCTCCCTAATATGGTGTTGGCAATTATAGTTTGGTATTTACATCCACCAGAGATGGTTCCTCAACCATCCTTTCCCCCCCAAACAGAAGGAATCCCAATGATGATTCCCATACTCACTCCCACCATACCCTCTACACCCCCACTCACTAACCTCCCTGCGACAGCTGGGGGTAGGCGAAAGAAGAAGGAGCCCACAACTCCACTCCCGCCACGCATCCAACCTCCTTGCGCGCTATGTGAGAAAGATGGACAACCAACCAACAAATGCCCATCTCTACCTGAGTTACGTATCCTAACTCAACTCAATCAAACACCATCACCACCCGTCACTGTAGCAAACACTGCCACTATCTCCCCTAACACAAGTAGCAAAGGGATGCGAACCAAATTTGCTTGCGCCATATGTTCTGAATATGGCGATTATACACACCATTTCCCATCACTACCTCAATTTCGACAGACATTAGCTGCAATACGCCAAAGCTTCCACCATGAACCCAATCCAGCTACATCATCCCCACCAAACATCACTGACATCCACTATGTCACGACTTCGGTCAAAGAACGCATGAGGTGCCCTTTCTCTCTATGTGAATCCTTAGATCATTTTACATATCAATGTCCTATGATCATTGAATACACGAAACGCCAAATGACCTTGATTCAAACCCCTATACCCCCTATAGAATCGATGACTTAACTTACCTCATCACTAGAGACTCTTCATATCATTTCTCCTGAACCAGAAGCACTCCCTATTCCTCCATGGTTCTTGGATGACTTATCTGAGGATTTACCCTCAAATCCCCCCAATTCTCCCATTCATTTCCCTATAGAAATTTTACATCCAACTACCACTGGTACTTTTCAGTACCTCTATATTTGGTTTATGTCGAGCGAACCATCACAATCTCATTGCGTCGTCTGGTACTCCTCAATACCTCTATATTTGGTTTATGTCGAGCGAACCATCACAATCTCATTGCATCGTTCCCCCTGCTTCTTCATCCTCAAAGGACAACCACACAGTGACAGTCACCGATATCACTATTTTAGATCCCTTGTATTTCTGCCAATTCCATTGTGACGAGAACATACTCTAAGAATTAAACACCCCTGACTACCCATGGGATGCACTACACCACTGAGCGCTCTTCTTTCCACATGAATCCTTCACGCTTCCTAACCAACACCCCATATATGCAGTCAAAACCAAGGATTTTATCCCATCAGGGCATATTGACTGGTTCAACAACCCCATTCCTGCCCCTGATGCTTCTGAAGAAGGCAACATGGCCAACATTTCCCCGACCATCAAAATCAATATTTCCATCAAAAATGGATTCGTCGAGGAAATCACCATTGGCACCACATGCACTCCTCAAGAAATCACCACCTATAAAACCCTCTTCCAAGAATATTGGGATATTTTTGCCTGGTCATACACAGAAATGGTTGGCCTTGATCCCTCTATTGTCAAACATCACATCAACACTTGACCTGATATTACACTGGTTCATCAAAAACAACGACCACTACACCTATCCAAAGTCGTGGCTATCAAAGACAAGATTGAAAAATTACGTTCGGCTGGGTTCATCTACCCCATTGCCTATACCTCATGGGTTTCTAACCCTGTACCCGTTAACAAAAAACAGGGCACTATTCGTGTCTACACGGACTTTCACGATCTCAATCATGCATGTCCCAAAGACAACATTCCAACACCTTTCATCGATCAAATTATTGACGACTGCACTGGCCACGAGGATTTATCCTTCATGGATGATTTCTCTGGCTATAACCAAATCCAAATCCACCCAGTTGACCAATACAAAATTGCATTTATCACCCTCTGGGGTAATTTTTCATATCATGTCATGCCTTTTGTCCTAAAGAACGTTGGTGCAACTTTCCAATGGGCTATGACCTACATTTTTCACGATCTAGCTCATATCATCCTCGCATACTTGGACGACTTCACAGCTCGATCCAAAAAATGCACCCAACATCTTGATGATTTATGGATCATCTTCCAATGGTGTTGTCAGTACAACATCTGCTTGAACCCCCTCAAGTGTGTGTTCTGCGTCACTGTCGGGTGCCTCCTCGGATTCATCGTTTCCCAAAGCGGTATTACCGTGGATCCCCTCAAAGTCCAAGCCATCACAGAAATTCCAGCCCCCCAGAATTTACACCAACTCCAGAGCCTACAAGGAAAAGCTAACTTTCTACGGCGATTTGTCTCAGACTATGCCACTCGAGCACATGGTTTCCTTCGCTTACTATGCCACGACATCCCATTTCAATGGAATGAACATGCCCAAAAAGCGTTCGACGATCTTAAAATGGAACTCTCCAATGCCCCTTTAATTAGTTCACCCGACTATAATCGTGACTATATCCTCTACATATCAGCATCAACTATCTCAGTAGTAGGATTTCTCGTTCAAATCGGCGATGACGAAGGCGAGCATGTCATTTACTACATTATTAAAAACCTTTCACGACCACCCTTGAAGTATAATCACGAAGAGAAACTAGCCCTTGCAATTGTCCTTGCAGTCCAGAAACTACGCCATTACATTCTGCTTCATACGACTAGGGTCATAGAAGATTCCAACCCCATGCAATACTTGCTCAGTCGTCGACAAATTAATGGCAAATTTTCCCAATGGATCATTATCCTCCAGGAGTATGATCTCAAATTTTCAACCCCCAAGAGCAAGAAAGCTCTCATCCTTGCCGAACTTGTCACAACCTTCCCCTCTAATACTACCAATACCGTCGTCAATACCGACTTCCTTGATGAACATCTCTTTTATATCACTTTAGATGATCCTTGGTAAAATGACCTCCTCGTCTACCTTCGAACCCAAAAGTTTGGTAACCACCTCTCACGAGACGATTGCCGTTGTATTCACCACCAGGCCCCCCGCTATCTCCTCATCGGAGATATCTTATATCAACGAGGGGTCGACACCATACTCCGTCGATGCTTGACCATTGACGAGGCCGATAGAGTCTTGAATGACTGCCATAGCGGCGCATGTGGGGGCCATCTTTCGAGGATGCCCACTGCTCAAAAAATCATCCAAGCAAGTTATTTTTGGCCTACATTGTTTCACGATTGCATTCATGTCGTGAAGCGATGTGATAAATGTCATCTTTATGCCAACAAAGCACAAGCACCACCCGCTCTTCTTCACCCAATCATTATTGCCGGCCCCATTTGTAAATGGGGCATCGACTTCATGCCTTGTAATCCCCCATCCAACAATGGACACAAATACATCATTGTCACAGTTGATTACTTCACAAAATGGGATGAATCCATGCATACCTTCAACAACATCGCTGACACTGCAGTGCACTTTTTCTTTAATCATGTCATATCCCACTTTGGAGTACCACTCCAACTAGTCTCTGATTACAGGAAAAATTTTGAGAATGAGATTTTTGTCGAACTCTCATCCTAGTTAGGATTCTCCCACGAGTTTTCCTCACCACATTTCTCTCAGTCCAATGGACAGGTTGAAGCAGTTAATAAGGTCCTCAAAACCATATTACAACGAACGGTTAACAAACATAAGACCAATTGGCATCATATGTTATTTTCCGTGCTATGGGCTTATCGTACGGCCGTGAAAACAACCACTGGTTTCACACCATTTCATCTAGTCCATGGAGTCGAGGCCACTCTTCCTATCGAGTGGGAAATCCCCACCTTATACACCACAATTGAGCTATTACCCGACACTGCTCCAATGGATCAACGTTTGCTGAACTTAGAGTCCCTGGATGAAGATCGTTGATCTTCATTACAGAACAATGTGGCAGCCAAAAAATGGTCAAAGGCCACCTTTGATTTCCATGTCAACCTTCGCTCATTTCACAAAGGCGACCTCGTCCTTTCTTACGATATTTCTCACGATACCCTCAGTCATGGCAAATTCGAGTCAGTATGGCATGGCCCCTACATTATCCAATATTGCCTCACCAAAGGCGCATACATTCCGGCTTCCCCCGAAGGCCTCTCTCTCAAAGAACCCATCAATGGGCTATACTTAAAGAAATTTTATGCCTAAGCGTAGCCATTCTACATTAGGTTACTTCTTTTTATAGTGTTTTTAATCTTTTTTCCATACCTCACGTCTAAACTATCATTTGTGTTATTGACAAATGCTTCCTCGATCGACCTACCACATCGGTTACACCGACGACGCCAGCCATTGGACACTAAATCTGGCTTCGGCAGCTTGGGCCCTCTATACCCCCTCACATGAACTGCTCCACTCTAGCGGCATATGTTTGGGTTTAGCAACCAACAACCAAACCGAGTACACTGCCATCATTGGCCTCCTCATCGATGCCAACCATCATTGTATTCGCCACCTTAGCGTCTTACTTGACTCCCAACTAGTCATCCTCTAGCTCAACATTGTGTACCGGATCTGAGATCCTTGCCTTTTTCACAAATACCTACAAGTTAGACTTTTATCTTGACATTTTGATTTCATTACATTTACACATATTCCAAGACAATTTAATCAAATCACAGATAACCTAGCTAACATTATACTTGATTGGAATATATCACACCAAGATACCTTTACACACACATAAACCATCAAGAGCCTTTCATAGCATATATAGATTAGACATCATAAATAACATTAAAAAACACACATGTGAACATCACACAAACCCCAAAATGTATACTCATATATATATCGGTCAACAGTGCCATCAAAATGTTTACATACACATAAAATACATCGTATACAAAATGCGTAGGCCAGTGAAGCACCTCGGTACAAAATTGGTGTCACTACACCAAAATGGGCTCACCAGCCTATATAAAAAATACAAAAAAAACATAGAGCGACACTCAAGGTGCCTCTAGAGCACCACCTCTTGCCCCTCCCTCAGGCGGTGGTGCCCCACCCACTATCGGTCCCTCCGAACCTGGAGGTAACCGCTCGGTCATCGCAGCACCTGCTACTGCTGCTCACCACACCACAATTCGCCACGTCAGTGAAACTCCCACACACTGCTCTAGGACACCCTTGTCCTGGATGCGCGACCACATGCCCTCAGGTACTCCTTGTAGCACCGCCTCCAAGCAGCGACGAATATCCTCAAAATCTCCCCCGGCCTCTGCCGAAGGAGCATGCGATGGCCTGACACCAGGGTCATCAAAACGACGTCTCCTAGCCGCTCTCTCGTCATCGGCTGGTCTCACATCAACGTCCTCGCATCGACATCCCTCTCCTTCCCGTGGCTCTCCCCGCGGTGGTCTCACCAGCTCTTGACGAGCCGGTGCTCTCATCAACTCAACCTCACGCCCGCAAGGTCCCACATTTGCACATACAAACAAACAAAAGATAACATCAACATCCATCTATACATAATATATAATTCATACTATCTCAAATATCAAAATATCAAACAAATCACAAACATACCTCGGTGGTCAAACGCCTCTCCCGGAGGTAGCACCATATCCGGAGCACCCCATAAGTCAACCCCACAGTATGGATACTGCAGTATGATCTACGACATCTGCTGCCACAACTGTATAGAGTTGGTCGTGAAAAAATGGCCACCCTCACCACCACCATGGTGAATCAAAATCATCGACCATTGCCTCAGTCGTGGCTCTCGCGCACTAGGTGCGCCCAATAAAACTCTAGGGCGCAACATCGACACCCTCTCCAAAAACCAGGCCACCAAGATGGACCCAAAGGAAAAGTCCCCTGAGTCCGTAGTCAGACACCTGTCAAGCTGCCCTACCATCTTGGCATGCAGCATCAAGCCCCAGAAAAAATGCTCTTCGGCCAGTGCCTGCCCCATAATCCTTAGCTGACCACCACTGATCCGTTGAGTTGCGATGGACCCATATACCCTCACAATCATCGCTGCTACACAACGATGAACTAAAGCATCCATAGCCCCGATACTCACTACGAAGCCTAACATAAAGTTCTCCCTCGAACAATACCTCCGGCCCAAGGTAGCCAACTGCCCGTCCCTAGGTAATACAGGCTCCGCCGGTAAGGGAACCCCTCGAAAAGGGAGCCCAATCGGAGAGTACACATCCTCCACCACAGTGAAGGCTAGCTACTCTCCTCGTACCATAAAACAATGCAGATCCAGACTCCACATCCAGATCAAAAACTGAAGAAGATACTCCTGAGCCCATATCAAAGGGAACTGAAAGAACTTCAACAGCCCATAGGCTGCCAAAGTGGCACAAACCACTGGCTCCTCAATAGTCACGGCCTCCCTCAGCTGTGACCAGTCCCGCTCTCGCCAGTGGACCGACATCGTCCCAGTGATCGCATGCAACCACATAATACAGTCCTAGATTAGTCATCTCAAACATAACACACACTAAATTCTACAAAAAAGATGAGGTTTGCACCCATCATCCTTTCCTCCAAGGCACGACTATTTAAACCCACAGGCACACACACAAGCGTGCCTGTTCACCCCACAGGTGCGCACACATGCGCGCCTGTTCACCCCACAGGCGCACACACATGCATGCTTGTTCATCCCACAGGTGTGCATGAATGCGCGCCTGCCTGCCACACAACGACACCTCCATGCTCCCTTGTCACGAACACAGGCGCGCATCATAGCACGCCTGTCCACTGCACAATCGCGCACCCATGCGCAGTTGTGCAACAAACAAGCGTGCATACCATGCGTGCCTTTTTCCCCCCTTAGGGCGCACCCATGCACGAATATCCAAATAGCAAGCCTGCACCCATGCACGCATATTTCCGGATCGCCCGTGCACTAGGGGGCCCACACCCACAAAACCCCCTATACGATCCTCCGTACGGCCCTGCCCACAAATAGGAAACCTAATTCTATGCAGGACGATAAGACCACTAACTTGAAGCTCACTGGTCCTGAATCAACTGCCTCATTCTCCCAGAATCTCCAAATCTCCTCTGAATATCTCTCGTCCAATCACTCTGACAACAAGTACAAATGAGGTGGCAATGTGGGCCCTACAACTATATATAGTCCCTTTTTCCAAACTTCTAGACCCCATTTCGGGAGCTCCGAGTGTCCATTTTTTGATCCATCTTCAGCCATGGGATGAACATCCCGTCATCTACATCAAGATAGTCCATGGGCCATTTTTTATCCTTAGCCCCCGAGGAGCCATTTTTTCCATACCACAGCCAGGTATGCATGCTCATGTTCAAAATTATCAAATAAATGCTTGTATGTTCGATTCTCTTCAGATATTGTTCACGTCGGGTATTTGGTTTTTCATGTGTGCAGGTACTTGGTCATCATACATTAGCACGACCCCTTCAGGTATATAATCAACACTGGCATGTAATCATTCCCTCTGAATCTCAATTGCATCCCTAGTCACACCCTCTGAAATTTTCCCTTAGGGTCCCCATATCTGGCTCTGCAGTACCACCACCTCCATTGCATTTTGGGTACTGTCACCTGGTAGCACTCTCCCCCAGATGAGTTGTCCCATTCATAGTACCCCTTGGCACTTTGACACTCATAATGTTTTTCAACCCTTTAGGGATGGGAGTCCCGATAGTCTTACACCATGTCATGAATCAACCACATACTCATTCTCCTCATTTTGCTAGCTTTCCCCATGGACTCCCATGATTATCTCTTCAAGGTTCTCTTTTGACTGCATCTCTGCAGTATCATTAACCCTCCTTTTAATCCACAATCAGTTTTCCCCTCCGCAAATTTCCCTCCATTCCATCTACCTCATACAAAAACCCACCCATGGGCCCCCCCCACCTCCACCAGTTCTCCAAGCACAGTGCGCCCTAACTGGCCCAACCATATTGCATTGGGGCACCCATTTTTGTATTTGTACACTCATCCCAAATTATTCTTTATAAGTTGTAAAAAATCCTTTGTTTCCATCATTTACATATCTTTTTGTCGTCACCTTTGGCGACCTTCTTCCCTTTTTGGAAAATGCAACCCATGTTTCCCTTGGTTGGGGCACTCCTTATCATCTACTCCTATTGACATCGTCCATATACTCCGAGTATCCCACAGGCCACTTACCTCCCCTCTTTGATTTTGTCCACTTTGTCCTGCCTTTGGCACAACTTATCCCACATCTTGTTGTCCCCCTGACACTCGACCTAGTTGAACGGTTGCGACGACTTATATTTCGCATATACCCCCAACCAAGGGCAGTCTTGAGTCTTCATACATATTGATTTCGTCCATGTACCTCCTCAGTTCCTAACCTCACCTAGTAGATTTCATGAAGCCCTTTGCTTCTTGGAGTCATGTCCCCCTTTTGTCGACATCAATACAATTTCCAGAATGGTGACAATATCTTGACTCTCATTACCTTTCCAATGAGAGGTCTCGGATGTCACAGGGAGAACCACAATTGCTCCCTACTGTCATTGACCCCTGTAACATTCGACTTCAACACTTTCTCATGTTACGGTGGGTCTTACATTGCGACTATTGCAGTTATTTCTTATATATTTGCTAAAGACCTTTGAAATTGGCTGGGCTATCAATGCCTACAGAATCTGTGATACTCCTTACAGGTATCATTGCCTACTATTCAAAGTATGTTCCTCCTCATAATGGTCCTTTGCCTTTAACACAACCGCCCCCGAGGGCACTGCAGTTGTCTACATCAACACATTGTTTCAGTTACTATACAACACCATTCTTTTTTGAGTTACATGACATGAGCATGGGGCATGCCCGCCTCATTTGTACACAATTTATTTTTACACACCTTATGGAAGGTGGGGTCCTACAGGTTCCCTTCTCCCTCCAATGGGTCACTCTTGATACTCTCACTATTGCTTTATCTTACAATGACACTCTCAGTAGAAGAAACATTGATGAATTTTGGCTATACGTATGCTCCTAACCTCATCCATCAGGGGGCATCTGTTATCACTGAAATTTCGTCCGCAAATGGT
>JZKD02S1673649.1:359611-380945 GCA_000966675.3 Picea glauca | reverse complement strand
GACTGCTTTGAGCGACAATCAACAATGTTATGCCAAGGGCTCTTATGGAAGTCGCACCACTTCCCGGTATCTTTCTTTGCTTGTGGCTTGTACTGGTTGTCTTGATACTATCCATCTTTTCTCTATCCTTTGTTCGGTGGGTTGGGGCCGCCCTTTCTTGGATTTTGTTGTGAGGTCCCCCCAGGCCCAAATTGCCGCGTCTTTTGTTTGAGCTTCTGCTCGATTTTGATGGCATATCGGTAGGCCACGGCCAAGGATGAGATGTTCAGAAATTCCATTTTGGTCTGGATGTATCTATGCAGAGCACCGTGATACTTGAGCACTAGATGTCACTCCGAATATTTGATACCCAACTTAGTGCACAAGGTATGGAAGGTATTTGTGAAATCTGACACTGCTTGGCCTCTTTCTTGCCGCAGTGTGGTCCATTTGGTATATAGATCATCATAACTTCTAACAGGGTAGTATTTTTCGTTAATAGCATCCCTGAAGGATTCTCAGGTCACTGTGACTGAAAATAATGAGGTTTCCTCTATTTCCTTTTTCTCACAGAAAGTTTCCCACCAATATTTGACACGGGGAACGACTTTGAGGAGCGCAAAAGTAATCTTTTCTCTATTCAAAAATTTATGAACAAAAAAATACCCTTCTAGTAGATTCAACTACTTGTCTACAACATCTGTGTCTATCTAACCTTAAAAGATTAGAATATCAAAGTTTATTTGTACCTTGAAGGGGGCGGCGCCTCCATTCGAAGAATATGCGTCGCCTGTTGGTAGTTGCCGAAGGATTTGCGCGAAACTATCCATCATCTCGTTCCTCTGTTGCGTGAGAGATTCCTCAATCAACAGTTTGAAAGGATATCCTGTCCTGCCATATTTATTTTCTCCTGCCATGGGAGGTCACTTGGGCGTGCAAGAGCTTCTGTCCTCAAGAGAAACAAGCTCGAGACCCAACTCTTTGTACCCTGACCTTGTTGGGGACATGCATTAAGACGACAAGGAGCAGACCACTCTGATACCACTGATCTAGATTTTATGAGCATAATGAAATGAATATAGATTACTAATAGGTGCTTAACACAAAATAACAGAGATACAGTAAAATTGGTTTGCTATTCAATAACTAAAGAAGCTAAAACTGTAAAATGCAGCGGAAACAAGCTTGCTGGAATGGTGGTGGCTTATCTCTGAGAAGAGATGTGACGACAATGCACATTCCCAAGAAGAAGGTTACAATGAGGCTATAAAGGATTTTTTTAAATAAGAAATAATTCCAAAAACCCTAGACATTCAAAAACCTAACCCTAGGAGATGAAGCGCCAAAAGTCATGTGGGCCCCATTTGGGTAAGCTAGTACATCAACTTCCCGGGGTCGTAACTTTTGCATACGATCTCCATTTTAGGCGTGTGATAGCCCGTTGGAAAGGTATCACCGAGGAGATTCATTTTGGGGATCAATCATGCTTTTAGATATCATTGAGGAGCTCTATATTGAAAAACCTTCATTTAGGCCCTCAAAATGGCCCCAGAAGTAAAAACTGCTAAAAATAGTAAATTGCCAAAAATGTCAGAAAATTATTTTGAGCTAGTTGGAAAGGGTGGGTGACCACCGATATCCATATAGATCAAGAGCACTTGGAAAGGTCATGCTCTTGATATGGCAGAGGATAAATAGGTGTGTTTTTCCTTTTAGATAGTCATTGAGGTGCTCAGAAGGGTGCAGGTGTTGAAGAACATAGGTGAGGCGTAGCGTATAGAATGGAAATGGATCACATAGCATAAAATGAAGAAGAAAATATGAACATAGATGCAATGGTGCGCAGGAGGAGAAAGAGTGGAGTATAGACGAAGAAGAGTGCAGTGGAGTCGCATAGTATAGAATCATAAATATTTAGAAGTGGAATAGAACATAGAAGTTGAAGAAGGCAGAGGAGACATTGAGTTGTAATAGATCAGATCAGAGACACATCAAGTAAGTAAGTTTTGTAAGATTCAATTCGGGTGGTAGGGTGGTTCCAGGGAGAATTGTGTTCCTCTAAATTCTAGTTGGTGCTAGAAGATATTCTATGAGTTGGTGCTTCCATCTAGTAGGTGCTAGAAGATATTCTGGGAGTTGGTGCTTCCATCTAGTAGGTGCTAGAGAAACTTGAGAGTTGGTGCTCTCTGCAAGTTGTAGCTTTCTATTAGAGGTTGTAGCCTCATATTTGAGTTGGTTCTCAAAGAATATGATGTACATGAAAGTTGGAGCTTGATTGAAATCCGAAGAAGAAGAAGAGGTTTTCTCCCTTTATGGGTTTCCTCATGAAAATTAGTCTCTCTGTGTACTCTGTGTGATTGATAAAATATTATATATCTATGCAACACATTTAATAGTAATCTAGAATGATTCAAAAAATAACAAGAAAAGTTTCAAGTTTATAGATATATAACTGATTCACCCCCCCTTCTCACTTATATTTCCATCAATTGGTATCAAAGTCTGTGCCTTTGATCAAAGGTAGATCCATAAGCTTGAACATGACTAGTCATGAAGGAAGTTCGACTAATAGAGCCCCTCTGTTTGATGGAACAAACTCTGCCTTTTGGAAAATAAGGATGAGAACATATGTAATGTCTTTGGGTGCTGATGTTTGGGATGTCATTGAAACTGGATATGTGAAGCCTGTAGTCCTGGCCTCAAAAGATGATAAGCTGGAGTTTAGCTTTAATGCAAAAGAAATGAATGCCATCCTTAGTGGAATTGCAAAAACCAATTTTATGAAAGTCATGCACTATGATTCAACAAAATTTATGTGGGACAAGATGATAAGTAGTTATGAAGGTAATGAAAAGGTGAAAGACGCAAAACTTTAGACTCACAGACTGAAATTTGAACAGTTAAAGATGGATGAAGATGAAACTATCAGTAACTACTTCTTACGTATAGAAGAACTTGTCAACACTATGAAAGGTCTAGGTGAAATGATAGATGAATCTTTTCTAGTCCATAAAATATTAAGATCTCTTCCTAATAGATTTAACTCAAAGATCTCTACTATAGAGGAAATAACTGATCTCAAAACGTTGTCACTAGATCAAGTTCTTGGGACCCTAACTTCTTATTAAATGAGAATCACCAAAGGTAAATCCACTACAAGAGAGGCATCCTTTAAAGCAGAGAAAAACACAAACTCCGATATAGCTGAGATTGAAGCAAATTTTGTGAGAAGACTGATGAAAGGATCAGGCAAATACAAAGGTAAGTTCCCCTTCAAATGTTTCAACTGTGTTAAGATAGGTCATTTTTCCTCTAAGTGTCCTCACAAAATAAAGGATTAGACATATGACGATGAAGAGAAGCACAAAGACAAGAAGGTCTATCAAGAGAATAATTTTAAGAAGAAAAGCCTTTGTGTAAACAATGATGACGATCCTTCAGATGATGAAAATAGTGACTCTTCTATTGAAAGTAAAATAAATGATTTAATGCTAATAGCTTTAGAATACCTAAACAATGAAGATACAGGAAGTGAGTTCGCTGATGGTGAAGCAATACTAGATCTTGAAGGAGAACTTGTTAGTGTCGTGGAAGAGATTGATAGACTCTGAGAAACGAAATGAAAACAAAAACAGTTACTGCTCAAGTATGATAAAACATGTAATGAACTATCTGAAGAAATTGCTCTGTTGAAGGTTAAGTTAGAAGAATCTAAGAAGATTGAAGACATCCCCAAACAACAATTGAAGGAAGCCAAAACAAAAGGTGAAAAACTAGAAGTTGAAGTAGTGACTATCAGAAAAGATCTATAGAAATTTCAGGCCTTATATCATCAGAATCTGACAAGTATTAAAGCCTCGGAAGGATTAGCCACCATTCTAAATCAGCAAAGGAATCCGAAGTTGAAAATTGGTTTGGGTTATAAAGAAGGATCAAGTAGTGGTCAACCAAGCAACAAAGAATCCATCAAGTTTGTCAAATCTACAACCATTGACAACAACAAATCTGCAGAAACAAAGGAAGATAATCAACCACCAAGGAGGAGTGAAGGAAAAAGTACCAGAACTAAATCTATAGAACAAAGAAATAATACACCCTCTACTCAAGGAAATCATCAGCATGGAATAAATCGACCTTCTCAAAGAAGACAACCATTTTCGAGGTACAAAGATTTGTTCTATAGACATTGTTTTTTCTTCTCTAACTTTGGCCACAAAGTTGTAAATTGTTCTTTAAGATTTAGACATGAGCAATCAAGACACCCAAGGAATAAATATCTTCCGCAACAAAGAATGAGACAGCCAAGTAACAAACAACCACAAACTGCAAATCATGTGATGGCTGGGAAAAAGATGCAAATTAAGCATAACAATCATTATGATCCTTTATTCAATGAACCATAATGTTACATCTGCCATAATTATGGACATAAAGATGCAGATTGTCGCTTAAAGAACTATAAGCCAGATTCAAATCACAGAGATGAAAATGTCAAGGTTTGGAAGAAGAAATAAGATAACAAGTGTGGATTAGTGTTGTCATCTCAAAGACAAAAGAACCCATGGTATATTGAAAACGGATGCTCGAGGCATATGACATGTGACAAAAGTAAGTTCCTATCAATCAAAGAAAGTAAATCAGGAAATGTGACTTTTGGAAATGATGCTCTAGGAAAGATCAGAGGTAAAGGTCTAGTAAGATTAAGTAATGGAAGAGGCAAAGTTCAAGATGTATTATTTGTTGATGGATTAAAGCATGATCTTATTAGTGTCAGTCAGGTGTGTGACAGAGGATGTGAAGTCACTTTCACTACCAAGGAATGTAAAATAAAAATAGTGAACATAGGAGAGCTGATTGAAAAAGGGGTTAGAACTGAAAACAATGTCTATGTTCTGAAGGAAGATAAGGAGGAATGTCATTTAAGCAAATTTGATGAAAGTTGGTTATGGAAGATAAGGCTTTGAAACCTGAATTTTGATCATATTGTCAAACTGAATAATGAAGGTGTTGTGAAAGATATTCCAAGAATATCTAAGCCTCATAAATCTGTATGTGATTCCTATCAAAAGGGGAAGCTGTCTCGTGCTCAAATAAAATTGAAGAGTTTCACATCTTCAGAGAAACCGCTTAAAATTATTCATATGGATGTGTGTGGACCATCTCGAAAGGAAGGAACTGGAGGAGAACGTTACTTTATGCTGTTCATTGATGAATTCTCTAGAATTACATGGGTTTCCTTTCTGAGAGAAAAATTTGATGTGTTTGAGAAGTTCAAAACATTTAAGGCGTTAGCTGAGAATCAGACAGGAAGGAAGTTAAAGGAAATTTTCTCAGACAGAGGAGGAGAATTTATGTCAAGAGATTTCAAATAATTATGTGACAAACATGGAATTAAAAGAGAATATACTATTCCAAATACTCCCCAACAAAATGGAGTTGTAGAACGCCAAAATATATTACTTCAGTAGATGACAAGGGCTATGATGAGTGAAAGGGACATTTCATAAACCTTCTGGGTGGAGGCTGTTCACATGACTGTTCATATTCTGAACAAAGTGTATCTAAGGCTGAACGGTGATAAAACTCCATATGAGTTGTGGTTTGGTCGACCTGCATCAATCAAGCACTTCAAAGTACTTGGAAGTAAATGCTACATCAAAATAATGATGATCATCTAGGAAAATTTGATGGTAGAGTTGATGAAGGTAGGTTCTTAGGATATGCAATGAACATTAAATGATACAGATGCTTTAACAAAAGAATGCATAAATTAGTAGACTATATTGATGTTAGAATTGATGAAGGCTTTGAAACCTGAATTTTGATCATATTGTCAAACTGAATAATGAAGGTGTTGTGAAAGATCTTCCAAGAATATCTAAGCCTCATAAATCTGTATGTGATTCCTATCAAAAGGGGAAGGTGTCTCGTGCTCAAATAAAATTGAAGAGTTTCACATCTTCAGAGAAACCGCTTAAAATTATTCATATGGATGTGTGTGGACCATCTCGAAAGGAAGGAAMTGGAGGAGAACGTTACTTTATGCTGKTCATTGATGAMTTCTCTAGAATTAYRTGGGTTTCCTTTYTGAGAGAAAAATTTGATGTGTTTGAGAAGTTCAAAACATTTAAGGCGTTAGCTGAGAATCAGACAGGAAGGAAGTTAAAGGAAATTTTCTCAGACAGAGGAGGAGAATTTHTGTCAAGAGATTTCAAATAATTATGTGACAAACATGGAATTAAAAGAGAATATACTATTCCAAATACTCCCCAACAAAATGGAGTTGTAGAACGCCAAAATATATTACTTAAGTAGATGACAAGGGATATGATGAGTGAAAGGGACATTTCATAAACCTTCTGGGTGGAGGTTGTTCACACGACTGTTCATATTCTGAACAAAGTGTATCTAAGGTTGAACGGTGATAAAACTCCATATGAGTTGTGGTTTGGTCGACCTGCATCAATCAAGCACTTCAAAGTACTTGGAAGTAAATGCTACATCAAAATAATGATGATCATCTAGGAAAATTTGATGGTAGAGTTGATGAAGGTAGGTTCTTAGGATATGCAATGAACATTAAATGATACAGATGCTTTAACAAAAGAATGCATAAATTAGTAGACTATATTGATGTTAGAATTGATGAAGAATCTCATGTAAAAGATCAACATAGAATAAGCACTAAGTCAGATGAAGAAGATGATGAGAATAATGAAAATGAAGAACAACAAATATTAGAGTCACAAGAAGATGATGAATCAGGTGGAGACGAGACTCCCAGACAAGAAGAGTCAAGACAACAATTAACATCAAATCCTTCCTCCAGAATTACTCAAAAGAATCATCCTACAAGTCACATAATTGGTGAG
Organism: Picea glauca; assembly: GCA_000966675.3. Lineage (NCBI taxonomy): Eukaryota > Viridiplantae > Streptophyta > Pinopsida > Pinales > Pinaceae > Picea > Picea glauca. The sequence continues at coordinate 374,094 of JZKD02S1673649.1, read as the reverse complement.
AAAGACAAAGGTGTACAAACTAGGAGAAGGCTAATCAAGGACACCGAGAAATCACATACAACCTTCATATCCATGGTGGAACCCAAGAACTTTAATAAGCCAATAAAGATGTAAATTGGTTAAAAGCAATGAATGAGGAACTGGATCAGATTGAAAAGAATGACACTTGGGAACTTGTTCCTAGGCCAACAAATAAAAATGTAATAGGATCCAAATGGGTCTACAAAAATAAGATGAATGAACAAGGAAATATTGTAAGAAATAAGGCTAGATTGGTCTACAAAGGGTATGCTTAGATAGAAGGATTGGATTTTGATGAAACATTTGCACCCATAACAAGATTAGAAGCTATTAGAATGTTTCTTGCCTTTGTTGGTCATAAGAAGTTTAAAGTCTATCAAATGGATGTGAAGTCAGCTTTTCTAAATGGAGATCTAAAAGAAGAAGTCTATATGGAACAACCATAGGGTTTCCAACTGTCAGATAACCCTGACTTTGTATGCAATCTAAAGAAATCCTTATATGGGTTGAAACAAGCTCCTCGTGCCTGGTATTACATACTGGATAAGTATCTTCAAGACAAAGGGTTCAAGAGAGGAGCAGTTGACTGGAATCTATATATCAAAACAAAGAATAATGATTCACTCATTGTGTTGTTCTATGTAGATGACATCATCTTCGAAAGTAATATTCTTCATTGGTACAATGGTTTTCTTCTACCATGCAGTCTGAATTTGAAATGTCTATGATATGGGAACTATCATTTTAGGAGAAATATCTAAGAGAAGTGTTGAAAAGGTTTCAAATGGAAGATTCTTCACCTGTGAGCACACCTATGGTCACTGGATGCAAGTTAAGAAAGGATGATGACTCACATGATGTTGATCAGAGTTCATATAAGTCTATGATAGGCAACCTGTTGTACATCACATCATCTCATCTAGACATAATGGATGCTATTGGAATGGTAGGAAGGTATCAGTCTGCACCTAAACAGAGTCATTTTATAGCTTTCAAAAGAATATTTAGATACATGAAAGGAACAATGAACTATGGCCTATGGTATCCTAGGAATCATAATTTTCAATTATCATTCTATTCAGATGTTGATTGGGCTAACTGCATGGATGAAAGGAAAAGCATGAGTGGAGGTGCATTCTTCTTAGGAGATTATCTTGTAGCATGGTTGAGAAAGAAGCAAGGTTCAATTTCTTTATCTACTACATAAGCTGAATACATTGCAGCTGCCACTTGCTGTACCCAAATATTGTGGATGATTTAGACACTTGCAGACTTGGAGGGAAAGTATGTTGCATCGATCCTAATTCATTGTGATAATACTAGTGCAATTAGTGTGTCAAAGAATCATGTATTTCACTCAAAGACCAAGCATATACACATCAAGTATCACTTCTTGAGGAAACAAGTAACCAACAATGTTGTTTCTTTGCATTATATTCCATCCAAAGATCAGATTGATGATATCTTCCCTAAATCGCTTGCAAAAACTCAGTTTGATTATCTATGCCAGAAGTTGGGCATGACCCCGTTATCAAGTTAAAACAGTCTATCTGATCAGAGGGAGAGTGATCATAGTATATCTATTCAGGGGGAGAGTGATTATTGTATCTCTGATCAAGGGGAGAACAGATTCACTCTCAGTTTTATTTGACATTGATGTCAAAGGGGGAGAAAAAGGTGTGGTCTAGATGCTACAGTTGGAGGTCTAAGCAGAATAGTGCAGCCTTTTAGGGTTCCATTCAATGCCAAATGGGGATATTGTTGGCATGTTTACAGGAAGAGTGTGTGTTTCATTAATGGCAAGAACAACAATGACGATGGAAAACAAGAAAGCAACAATGATATCACCGGGAATGGCTAGACTGTGACAATGTGTGGGTTTGGAGAAGCCTTCTTGTGATGCTAGTACTTCATGGTGGTGCCTATTGAAAATGGATAGCATGAATAATAGAATATAAATGAAATAGGAGGAGACAGAGTGAAAATAGAGAAAATCATATATATATCTATATATGCAAATAGAGAAAATATAGAGGATAACGTTCAAGTTCATCTTTATAACATATATTCAATTTCTAAATTTAAATTCTCTTTACTAGCTAGTGCTTGTCATATGGTGCTTATTATATATTTGAGCATATACGAAGACTAATAATAGTATGTGGTCTATATCTCTATAATTTCCATGCACGTGGACCAACATAGAGTACTTGTAATGAAAAGTAAGTAAACTTTTTTGGGCACAACAAAGGCAGTGGTGATAAAGCACACATGTGAATAACATTATGTGATTGGGAGATCTAAGGACAAGCCACAATGATTTTCAAAGAAACCATTGCAATTTCATGGTCATATGGTCATACTTGATGGCATATACATTTCATCATGGTGAGTTCCCTCATCTTCCTTGGATTTCCAAAAATTGACATAGTTTTTTAGATGTTTCTCAATACATTGGTGATGATGGTCGATATGGAATTTGGTGGTGAGGGTGCCTTGGAATTTGAGGAATTCATATGACTGATTGTAACTACCAGAGAATAAAGGGAGACTCAACATAATCACCAGAGAAGAGGAAGGGTCGTGATTTTCTCGTGAAGAAGAAAAGTTGCGATTTTTTTACTAGTAGAGGATTCAAAGGGTCGTGTTTTTCATTGGGCATAGGAATTGGAGGAGTGGTAACATTTTTATCTGAGAGAGGATAGAGACAGGGCAAGTTTTTTTATTGTGTGTGGACTCAGAAGGGTCGGTTTTTCCTCATACACAGAAGGGTTGCATTCTCACCGAGAAGGGTCGTACCATTTTTCTTCTTACACAAAAGGGTCGCAACATTTTTCTTCTTACACAGAAGGGTCGTACTGTCTCTCAGAAGGGTCATACTATTTTCTTTCATACACAAAAGAGTCACAATATTTTCTTCCATACACAGAAGGGTCGCACTCTCTCTCAGAAGGGTCGCACTATTTTTGCTTCCTTCACACAAAAGGGTCACATTCTCACCGAGAAGGGTCGCACCAGTTTTTCTTCTTACATAGAAGGGTCACATTGTCTCTCAGAAGGGTCACACTCTTTTTTCTTCCTTCACACAAAAGGGTCACAATTTTTATTCCTTCACACAGAAGGGTCGCACTTACACACAAAAGGGTCACAATTTTTTTTCCTTCACATAGAAGGGTCACGTTCATTTTTTGGTAGAGCACTTGGAAGGGTTGCACTCTTGATATGGAATAGGAGAAATATGTTTGTTTTTCCTTTTAGATAGTCATTGAGGTGCTCATAAGGGTGTAGGTGCTAAAGAGCATAGGTGAGGCATAGTGCCTAGAGTGGAGAAGGATCACAGAGCATAAAATGTAGAAGAAAATCTGAACAGAGATGCAGTGGTGCGTAGGAGGAGAAAGAGTTGAGTATAGATGAAGAAGAGTGCAGTGGAGTCACAGAGAATAGAAGTAGAAATATTCAGAAGTGGAACATAGCATAGAAGTTGAAGAAGGAAGAGTAGACATTGAGTTGTAATAGATCAGATCAGAGACAAATCAAGTAAGTAAGTTTTGTAAGATTCAATTAGGGTGGTAGGGTGGTGCTAGGGAGGATTGAAGTCCTCTAAATTCTAGTTGGTTCTATAAGATATTCTGGGAGTTAGTGCTTCCATCTAGTAGGTGCTAGAGAAACCTGAGAGTTGGTGCTCTTTGCAAGTTGTAGCTTTCTATCAGAGGTTGTAGCCTCATATTTGAGTTGGTGCTCAAAGACTATGATATACATGAAAGTTGGAGCTTGATTGACATCCGAAGAAAAATAAGAGGTTTTCTCCCTTTATGGGTTTCCTCATGAAAATCTGTCTCTGTGTGTATTCTGTGTGATTGACCAAATATTATATATCTATGCAACACATTTAATAATAATCTATAATGATTCAGAAAAAAAAAACAAGAAAAATTTCAAGTTTATAGATATATAACTAATTCACCCCCCCCCCCCCCCCCTCTTAGTTATATTTCCATCAATTCGTATCAAAGTCGCTATCTTTGATCAAAGGTAGATCCAGAAGCTTGAACATGACTATTCATGAATGAAGTTCAACTAATCGACCCYCTTTATTTGATGGAACAAACTTTGCCTTCTGGAAAATAAATATGAGAACATATTTAATGTCTTTGGGTGCTGATGTTTGGGATGTCGTTGAAACTGGATATGTGAATCCTGTAGTCTTGGCCTAAAAAGATGATAAGTTGAAGTTTAGCTTTAATGAAAAATAAATGAATTCCATCCTCAGTGGACTTGCAAAAGCCAAGTTTGTCAAAGTCATGCACTGTGATTCAACAAAAGTTATGTGGGACAAGCTGATAAGTAGTTATGAAGGTAATGAAAGGGTGAAAGACGCAAAACTTCTAACTCACAGTCTGAAATTTGAGTAGTTAAAGATGGATGAAGATGAAACTATCAGTAACTACTTCTTACATATAGAAGAACTTGTTAACAGTATGAAAGGTCTAGGTGAAACGATAAATGAATCTTTTCTAGTCCAAAAAAATTAAGATCTCTCCCTGATATAATTAACTCAAAGGTCTCTTCTATAGAGGAAATAACTTATCTCAAAATGTTATCACTAGATCAAGTTCTTGGAACCCTAACTTCTTATGAAATGAGAATCACCAAAGGTAAATCCACTACAAGAGAGGCATCCTTTAAAGCAGAGAAAAACACAAACTCCGATATAGATGAGATTGAAGCAAATTTTGTGAGAAGACTGATGAAAGGATCAAGCAAATACAAAGGTAATCTCCCCTTCAAATGTTTCAACTATGGTAAGATAGGTCATTTTGCCTCTAAGTGTTCTCACAAAAGAAAGGATCAAACATATGACGATGAAGAGAAGCACAAACACAAGAAGGTCTATAAAGAGAATAATTTTAAGAAGAAAATCCTTTGTGTAAACAATGATGGCGATTCTTCAGATGATGAAAACAATGACTCTTCTATTGAAAGTAAAATAAATGATTTCATGCTAATAGATTTATAAGACCTAAACATTGAAGATAAAACAAGTGAGTTCGTTGATGGTGAAGAAGTAGTAGATATTGAAGGAGAACTTGTCAGTGTCGTGGAAGAGATTGATAGACTCAGAGAAAAGAAAATAAAACAAAAACAATTACTGCTTAGGTATGAGAAAACATGCAATGAACCATCTGAAGAAATTGCTCAGTTGAAGGTTAAGTTAGAAGAATCTAAGAAGATTGAATACATCCTCAAACAACAATTGAAGGAAGCCAAAACAAAAGGTGAAAAACTAGAAGCTGAAGTAGTGACTGTCAGAAAAGATCTACAGAAATTTCAGACCTTATATCATTAGAATATGACAAGTATTAAAGCCTCAAAAGGATTAGCCACCATTCTGAATCAACAAAGGAATCCAAAGTTGAAAACTGGTTTGGGTTATGAAGATGGATCGAGTAGTGGTCAGCCAAGCAACAAATAATCCCCCAAGTTTGTCAAATCTACAACCATTGACAACAACAAACCTAAAGAAACAAAGGAAGATAATCAACCACCAAGGAGGAGTGAAGGAAAAAGTACCAGAATTGAATCTGTAGAACAAATAAATAATACACCCTCTGCTCAAGGAAATCATCAACATGGAAGAAATCGACCTGCTCAAAGACGACATCCATTTTCCAGGTACAAAGATTTGTTCTATGGATATTGTTTTTTCTGCTCTGACTTTGGCCACAAAGCTGTAAATTGTTCTTTAAGATTTAGACATGAGCAACCAAGACACCCTAGGAATAAATATATGCCACAACAAAGAATGAGACAACTAAGTAACAAACAGCCACAAACTGCAAATCATGTGATGGCTGGGAAAGAGACATAGATTAAGCATAACAATTGTTATGATCCTTTATTCAATGAACCAAAATGTTACATCTGTCATAATTATGGACATAAAATTGCATACTGTAGCTTAAAGAACTATAAGCCATATTCAAATCAAAGAGCTGAAAATGTCAAGGTTTGGAAGAAGAAAGAAGATAACAAGTGTGGATTAGTGTTGTCATCTCAAAGACAAAAAAAACCCTGTTATATTGACAACAGATGCTCCAGGCATATGATAGGTGACAAAAGTAAGTTCCTATAACTCAAAGAAAGTAAATTAGGAAATGTGACTTTTGGAAATGATGCTCTAGGAAAGATCAGAGGTAAAGGTCTAGTAAGCTTAAGTAATGGAAGATGAAAATCTCAAGATGTATTGTTTGTTGATGGATTAAAGCATAATCTCCTTAGTGTCATTAGGTGTGTGACAGAGGATGTGAAGTCACTTTCACTGCCAAGGATTGTAAAATAAAAAAAGTGAACACATGAGAGTTGATTGCAAAAGGGGTTAGAACTGAAAACAATGTCTATGTTTTGAAGGAAGATAAGGAGGAATGTCATTTAAGCAAAATTTATGAAAGTTGGTTATGGCACAGAAGGCTTGGAAACCTGAATTTTGATCATATTGTCAAACTGAATAATGAAGGTGTTGTGAAAGATCTTCCAAGAATATCTAAGCCTCATAACTTTGTATGTGATTCATGTCAAAAGGGGAAGCTGACTCGTGCTCAATTCAAATTGAAGAGTTTCACATATTTAGAGAAACCGCTTCAAATTATTCATATGGATCTATGTGGACCATCGCGAAAGGAAGGAACTGGAGGAGAATGTTACTTTATGTTGGTCATTGATGACTTCTCCAGACTTACGTGGGTTGCCTTTCTGAGAGAAAAATCTGATGTGTTTGAGAAGTTCAAAATGTTTAAGGTGTTAGCTAAGAATCAGACAGGAAGGAAGTTAAAGGCAATTCGCTCAGACAGAGGAGGAGAATTTTTGTCAAGAGATTTCAAAGAATTCTATGACAGACATGGAATTAAAAGAGAATATACTATTCTAGGTACTCCCCAAAAAAATGGAGTTGTAGAATGCCAAAATAGATCAGTTCAACAGATGTCAGGGGCTATGATGAGTGAAAGGGACATTTCACAAACCTTCTGGGTGGAGGTTGTTCACACGGTTGTTCATATTCTGAACAAAGCACATCTAAGGCTGAGCAGTGATAAAACTCCATATGAGCTGTGGTTTGGTCGACTTGCACCAATAAATCACTTCAAAGTATTTGGAAGTAAATGATACATAAAAAATAATGATGATCATCTGGTAAAATTTGATGGTAGATCTGATGAAGGTATCTTCTTAGGATATGCAACTAACAGTAAAGGATACAGATGCTTTAACAAAAGAATGCATAAATTAGTAGACTGTATTGATGTTCGAATTGATGAAGAAGCTCCTGTAAAAGATCAATAGAGAATAAGCACTAAGTCAGATGAAGAAGATGATGAGAATAATGAAAATGAAGAATAACAAATCTTAGAGTCACAAGAAGATGATGAATCGGGTGGAGAATAGACACCCAGACAAGAAGAGTCAAGACAACAATTAACATCAAATCCTTCCTCCAAAATTACTCAAAAGAACTTCAAGTTAGATAATTGGTGAGAAAGACAAAGGTGTACAAACCAGGAGAAGGATAATCAAAGACACTGAGCAATCATATATAGCCTTCATATCCATGGTGGAACCCAAGAACTATAATGAAGACAATGAAGATGTAAATTGGTTAAAAGCAATGAATGAGGAACTTGATCATATTGAAAAGAATGACACTTGGGAACTTGTTCCTGGGCCAACAAATAAAAATGTAATAGGATCCAAATGGGTCTACAAAAATAAGATGAATGAGCAAGGAAATATTGTAAGAAATAAGGCTAGATTGGTCTACAAAGGGTATGCTCAGATAGAAGGACTAGATTTTGATGAAACATTTGCGCCCATAGAAAGATTAGAAGCTATTAGAATGTTTCTTGCCTTTAATGGTCATAAGAATTTTAAAGTCTATCAAATGGATGTGAAGTCGGCTTTTCTAAATGGAGATCTAAAAGAAGAAGTCTATATGGAACAACCAGAGGGTTTCCAACTGTCAGATAACCCTGACTTTTTCTGCAAGCTGAAGAAAGCTTTATATGGGTTGAAACAAGCTCCTCGTGCCTGGTATTACAAAATGGATAAGTGTCTTCAAGACAAAGGGTTCAAGAGAGGAACAATTGACTAGAATCTATATATCAAAATAGAGGATAATGATTTTCTCATTGTGTTGGTCTATGTAGATGACATCATCTTCGGAAGTAATAATGCTTCATTGGTACAATGGTTTTCTTCTGCCATGCAGTCTAAATTTGAAATGTCTATGATGGGGGAACTGTCATTTTTTCTTGGTTTGCAAATTACTCAGAGGTCTGAAGGAATATTTCTTTCTCAGGAGAAATATCTAAGAGAAGTGTTGAAAAGGTTTCAAATGGAAGATTCTTCACCTGTGAGCATGCCTATGGTTAGTGGATGCAAGTTAAGCAAGGATGATGAATCACATGATGTTGATTAGAGTTCATATAGGTCTATGATAGGAATCTTGTTGTACATCACATCATCTCATCTAGACGTACTGCATGTTGTTGGAATGGTAGGAAGGTATCATTCTGCACCTAAACAAAGTCATTTGATAGTTGTCAAAAGAATATTCAGATACTTGAAAGGAACAATGAACTATGGCCTATGGTATCCTAGGAATCAGAATTTTCAATTATCAGTCTATTCAAATGCTGATTAGGCTAACTGCATGGATGAAAGGAAAAGCACGAGTGGAGGTGCATTCTTATTAGAAGATTCTTTTGTATCATGGTTGAGCAAGAAGTAAGGTTCTATTTCCTTATCTACTACAGAAGTTGAATATATTGCAATTGCCACTTTCTGTACCCAAATACTGTGGATGATTTAGACACTTGTAGACTTGGAGGTAAAGTATACTGCACCGATCCTAATTCATTGTGATAATATTAGTGAAATTAGTGTGTCAAAGAATCCTGTATTTCACTCCAAGACCAAACATATACCCATCAAGTATCACTTCTTGAGGGAACAGGTAATCAACACTATTGTTTCTTTGCATTATATTCCATCCAAAGATCAGATTGCTGATATCTTCACTAAACCGATTGCAAAAGCTCAGTTTGTGTATCTACGCCAGAAGTTGGGCGTGACCCTGTTATCAAGTTAAAATAGTTTATCTAATCAGGGGGAGAGTGCTCATAGTATATCTAATTAGGGGGAGAGTTATTATTGTATCTCTGATCAAGGGGAGAATAGAGTTACTCTCAGTTTTCTTTGAGATTGATGTCAAAGGGGAAGAAAAATGTGTGGTCTGGATGCTACAGTTGGAGGTGTAAGATGAATAGTGCAACCTTTCAGGGTTGCCATCAATTCCAAAGGGGGAGATTGTTGGCATGTTTACATGAAGAGTGTGCTTGTAATTGATGGAAATAACAACAATGACAATGGAAAACATGAAAGCAATGATGATAGCACCGAGAATGGCTAGACTATGACAATGTGGGGGTTTGGAGTAGCCTGCTTTGGATGCTAGTACTTCATGGTGGTGCCCATTGAAAATGGATAGCATGAATACTAGAAGATAAAGGCAATAGGAGGAGACTAAGTGCAAATAGATAAAAGCATATATATATATATATATATATATATATATATATATATATATATGCAAATAGAGAAAATATAGAGGATAAATTTCAAGTTCATCTTTATAACATATATTCAATTTCCAACTTTAAATTCTCTTTGCTAGCTAGTGCTTGTCATATGGTGCTTATTGTATATTTGAGCATATATGAAGACTAATAATAGTATGTGGTATATATCTCTATAATCTCCATGCAATTGGGCCAACATAGAGTACTTGTAATCAAAAGTAAGTAAACTTTGTTGGGCACAACAAAGGCAGTGGTGATAAAGCACACATGTGAATAACATTATGTGATTGGGAGCTCTAAGGACAAGCCACAATGTTTTTCAAAGAAACCATTGCAATGCCATGGTTCTATGGTCATACTTGATGGAATATACATTTCATTAGGGTGAGCGCTCTCATCTTTCTTGGATTTCCAAAAATTGACATAGTTTTTTAGATGTTTCTCAATACATTGGTGATGATGGTTGATATGGCATTTGGTGGCGAGGGTGCCTTGGAATTTGAGGCGTCTATACGACTGACTGTAATTGCTAGAGAAGAAAGGGAGACTCAACATAACCACCGGAGAAGAGGAAGGGTCACGATTTTCTTGGGAAGAGGAAGGGTCATGATTTTTTTGCTGGCAGAGGATTCAAAGGGTTGTGTTTTTCATTGGGCATAGGACTTGGAGGAGTGGTAACCTTTTTATATGAGAGAGGATAGAGATGGGGTGAGTTTTTTTTATCATCTGTGGACTCAGAAGGGTCATTTTTTACCCCTACACAGAAGGGTCACACTCTTTTCTTGCATACACAGAAGGGTCGCACTGTCTCTCATAAGGGTCAGATTCTTTTTTATTCCTTCACACAGAAGGGTCGCATTCTCACCAAGAAGTGTCGCACCAGTATTTCTTCTTACATAGAAGGGTCTCACTGTCTCTCAGAAGGGTCACACTCTTTTTTCTTCCTTCACACAGAAGGGTCGCACTTACACACAAAAAGGTCACAATTTTTCTTCCTTCACACATAAGGGTCACACTTACACACATAAGGGTCCCAATTTTTCTTCCTTCACACATAAGGGTCACACTTACACACATAAGGGTCCCAATTTTTCTTCCTTCACACAGAAGGGTCACATTCCTTATTAGAAGGGTCACGTTCTTTGTTTGGTAGAGCACTTCGAAGGGTCACACTCTTGATATGGCAGAGGAGAAATAGGTGTGTTTTTCCTTTTAGATAGTCATTGAGGTTCTCAGAAGGGTGCAGGTGTTCAAGAGCATAGGTGAGGCGTAGCACATAGAATGGATACGGATCACAGAGCATAAAATGCAAAATAAAAGATAAACAAAGATGAAGTGGTGCGCAGGAAGAGAAAGAGTGGAGTATAGACGAAGAAGAGTGCAGTGGAGTCGCATAGCATAGACGCAAAAATATTCAGAAATGGAATAGAGCATAGAAGTTGAAGAAGGCAGAGGAGACATTGAGCTGTAACATATCAGATCAAAGACAGATCAAGTAAGTAAGTTTTGTAAGATTCAATTAGGGTGGTAGGGTGGTGCTAGGGAGGATTGTAGTCCTCTAAATTCTATTTGGTGCTAGAAGATATTCTGGGAGTTGGTGCTTACATCTAGTAGGTGCTAGAGAAACCTGAGAGTTGGTGCTCTCTGCAAGTTGTAGCTTGCTATCAGAGGTTGTAGCTTCATATTTGAGTTGGTTCTCAAAGACTATGATGTACATGAAAGTTGGAGCTTGATTGACATCCGAAGAAGAAGAAGAGGTTTTCTCCCTTTATGGGTTTCCTCATGAAAATCAGTCTCTTTGTGTATTATGTGTGATTGATCAAATATTATATATCTATGCAACACATTTAATAATAATCTAGAATGATTCAAAAAAGAACAAGAAAAGTTTCAAGTTTATAGATATATAATTGATTCACCACCCCCCACTCAGTTATATTTCCATTAGCAGGGTCTAATGAAGGAATATTAATCTCTATGTTTATGCAAATTATTGGAGTGGGAACCAACAATCAACAAGCGGTTTCAAGTCTTTTGAAAAGCGATATCAAAGTAGGAATCAAAACATAGTTTAAAGGTGAGGACAAAAACTTGTTGTCTCTGCACACCTTAAAAAACAAGAGAGTAATAATAATATATGATCAAACAAATGAACTAAAATGAAGAACAAATGATTTTACATCCAATCATTTTCCATGCACTTTTAGCATCCATTATAAGACATATTATAAGACATGAACAATTCAACAAAACCTAGACCTAGTTGGACATGTTGGAAAACTTCTTTGACTATCATGCAATCCACTTGCATATCCACAAATGCTTGCCATTTCTTTAGATTCCAAGGAAGAGTCATCTCAAAATCAATTCTTGCATAATCATCATGATCTAAATCAATGGAATTTCATTTTTCAACCATACGTTAGAAAACATTCACAACATGTCCCTTATTAGGTCATTAATAAGGTTTTCATGCAATGACATGACCTACTAGTCCAACAACAATGCAAATATTTTCAAAAGTTCTATTTGTAACTTCAAAAATTTGATCCATTTCTTTCATTAATGATTCTTTATGTGTTTCAATTGTTCAAAACCGCGATACTAAATACATGCTCTGCTTGAGCTCATTCTCACTGAGTGCGATCCTTCTAGTAATAAGCTCCATTAACATAACACCAAAATTATGTGCATTTGCTTCCGTGGTGATTCATTGATAATTTACACAATGCAAAAATTCAACAAACATTAAAAATTAGTTTGTATCTCCATTACTGCAACATTCTATACCTATTCACAAATCCTAAAATCAAGTATTTTCCAATTCAAATCCTCACCTTGTTTGTTTTACACACCAAAACATTGTTGTTAATTACTCATAGCTCTCATATGAATGTCGCTAACTTACCAGGATTTCATTCATATTTTATATTTTAAATAACAATAAGAAAATTACTTAATTACTTACATATTTAAGTGCTCAATATCAAAAAATACCAAAATACCAATAAATATAGTTTACACGTAGTATTTTTCCCCCAAAATCTAAAGCCTAGTATTCAATAATCACCTCCAAGAAGTATCTTACAACTAATTCACAAGTCAGTTTACACATACATGCGATATGATGGTTGTGCATTTTTTATATAAATGAAAATTATATTTAATTTAGAAGAGGTTGGTTGGGTTATCATTGTAATAATGTAATCTTATATGTAAGTGTGGTAGGGTGATTGTGTATTTGTTTATAAAAATGAAAACTATATTTAATTGAGAAGAAGTTGGTTGGGTTAGAAAACAATTATTATTAAAAAATTAAAATAACTTGTTTGGTGGTAAAAAATAAAATAAAACAATATAAATTAAAACATGGTTAAGTTAAAGTGGTAGTTTTAGGATTAAATAAATTAATATAAACATTTTATACGTAAAACAATATAAATTAAAACATGGTTAAGTTAAAGTGGTAGTTTTATGATTAAATAAATTTATATAAACATTTTATACGAGAAGGTACCACTAGTTTTATGATTAAATAAATTAATATAAACATTTTACTCGAGAAAGTACCAGTGGTTTTATGATTAAATAAATTAATATAAACATTTTACTCGAGAAAGGTTCTAGTTACAAGTTAATTTTATGGAAGTAAAAAATGAATATTAATTTATTGTGATCTATTTAAAATACTTCTCTAAGATCACATTTTTATGTATTCAATTTCTATATCCATTCAAAATTTGAATGGTTATAATTTCTAGTTCAATTAGGTGTTAAAATTTTAAAATAAATACATTTTAAGAAGGTGAGAGATGGCAATATATGTTAAAAAAATATTAAGTGAAAGTTTGTATTTTTTAATTTAAACAATTATATGCAAGTAAATCTTAGTACTAATTTGAGTTTAGATTTAAGATATTATTATACGTATGTTTTGTCTTAGCAATATATATGAAGTAATGGTTCCTTGAGTTGAACTTTAAAATGTAAATGGTGAGTTATGATTTTATACTTTTTTCAATATCTATAGTTGTTGGTTTGTTGATTTGATTTCGAGGTATGGGTGAAAGTGAGCAAATGTTATTGGGTGGTGGTAACAATGAGCAAATGTTATTAATATTTATCCATTTTCAACCCCACACTCATAAAAGTACCAAGTGAGGATTTTTTTCTTGAGGCCATGTTTTGCATTTCCTTTTGCGTATTGCTCAAGTTGAGCTCTTGTTTTCTCATGTTCATTCCATTAGATGGTGAGGATGATTTGGGCTTAATGAAAAAAAATGTTTCCAGTGTTTCTTCATTCTCTATGTTTATCTCGAAAGAATGTTTCTTCATCTTTCTTGGGCAATAACTTATTTTTCTATCCATCCTCATCAATAACCATTGATAGGATCCCTTTAGCATATGCGTCCATTTCCTCCATGTCTCTTTTACACCCAATTCTTCAATAATGGCAACATGTTTTGTTAAAATAATGTAACTGCGAAGAGCATTCTTATTATTTTGTTATTGGATTAAATCCCCATTGTGGATTAATCATGTCATTATTATTATTTTTATTATTAGATTAATCCCCATTGAGGATTAATCAAGTCGGTAATTGTATAAGGACTAAATCCCCTTTTGCGGATTGGTCATCGGACAATTACAATGTGCAGAATAAGAAGTCGGCCCCAGCAGTTATATTGAAAGGGCCAGATTTAATTAAAGGTGGCTTTACCCACCCAGTGTGAGAGGTCGGCCCTGCCAGATGGTGACTCTTCACACGTGCCAGATTGGTATAAATAAGAGGCTAGCGCCTCACTTCTAACACACACTTCACTTGCTCAT
>JZKD02S1673649.1:344242-354373 GCA_000966675.3 Picea glauca | reverse complement strand
TATATATATATATATATATATATATATATATATATATATATGTGAAGAAAAAACATTATATTCATATAAAAAAGAATATACATATTGTCGTCCAAAAAATGTGGACTGTCTCTTTCACTTATATTTCACCATATTGTTTTGTCCATCTTAATTTCTTCTAAAAACAACAATTATATATCTCATCGTTTCTTAAACAGAAAATAAAAAAAACACAGATCACATGCAAAAAATGTCCCAGGTTAAAACGTTTTTACAATCTAAAGTTTAACTCTTTGATAAGTTGATTTTTATAAAATTCCTGAAGGATGAAAGCACCAACATCCAGAGTTAAAGCTCCTTTGATAATTTGTTGGCTTCAACATTTAATTCTCGAAGAATATGTTTGCAAGAGAACCATTCCAAGTTGTCAACAAAATCATGAACTTGGATCATTATGGGACGAAGCCGTCACACCTAGAAATCAACTTTTCCATTGATCCAATCAACCACCACCTGGGAATCACCAAAAACCTACAACTTCCACAAATGTATCATATATGCATGTAGCAATAGATCCCATAGAGCCGCTAGTTTGGATTTGTTATTTGTACATGTCCCAGACACATATTTTATTGTAAAGAAGTGTACCCTTGAGATATATAGTAAAGCGCATGCTCAACATAGAGGGGGATGGCCTTAGCTGGCCCCATAAAAAAATCCCCAAGGAATCCCCACAATGATTTATGGCATAAATGGGTTCTTGACCCTCTTTCGTTTTGGTTCAACCTTGAATTCTCAAGCTAGTTTGATAATCAGACCAACCACCACCTCACATGGAATAACAATGTTTTGGAAGATTGCATTGTTTCTTGCCCACCACAAAAAATAGACAAAGAATAATGGAATTGAGATATGAGAATGAACTTCAGATTTTTCGTTCCATTATTTTACCCAACTAACAATATCCCCACTCGATCTCATCCCCTGGGAATTTAAAACTTTATCAATCTCAACCCATACTTGTAAAACATAAGGGCACTCAATGTACAAATGATGAACATACTCAGAGTTTGTTTTGTAGAGTGTGCACATGTTCGGAACACACCACCCTCTCTTCAATCCATTATCCCATGTCAATATCTCGTTCTCCATCGCCATCCATAGGGGAATTTTTTCTTTGTTTGGGATATTTTGTGCCCAAACAAACTTCCACCGCCATTTCCTTTCTCCAAAAAATTCTTCTTCTGCTATTCTTTTATATTGAAGTTTTACAGTATATAATCCCCTTTTTTCATATCTTGTCCAATATAGAGAGTCTTCTTCATCTTCCTTAAGAAAATAAAATTTGAATTTAAAGAGTAAACACATTCCTCCCACAAAACAACGTTCTAACCTTCCAAATCTAACATTCTTGTAGTTTTTCGATCACTCATGCTTGTTATATTTCAGTTTTCAATTGAGGCATCATTTAAAGAGAAAATTCCATTGGTGTGAAGAATATTTAAAATATTTTATGGGAACTTAAAACCACTACTTGCACCAACCCAAGGGTATTCCCCGATTCTAACTTGTTTCCCATTTCCCACTCTCCATGATAGGTGATTTCCGATGAGCAGGAAAGCCTCCACTCGGGCCTTCCAGCAGATCGAGACATTTTGAGTATTCTTTCTAGGCGACCTGATCCATTCTATGAAAGTTTTCCTCGGTAAATACTTGGATGGCATAACTCTTCCCCGGAGCATGCCATTATGTAGAAACATCCACGTACTTTTTTCTGCTAAAGCTTGATTGAACCAAAACAAGTTCTTGATTCCCATACCTCCCATCTCTTTAAACCTAGCTAATTTTGTCCACTTAACTAAACAAAATCTTCTCTTCTCTGAATTTCCAACCCATAAAAAATGAAAACATAATTTCCCGATTTTGTGTAAAATATCCCTTAGTATTTTTGCTATGGAAGCCCAGTAAACATGAATACTGCTCAACATTGTATTCAAAATAACCAACCTCCCACCCCTTGAGAGACAATGGTGGGCATAAAAAGATATTCTTTTTTTTTTTTTTTTCAAAGAGCTATAACCAATCTATCAAAGAATAATCATTAGGTTTAAGAACAAATCCCAAATAGTTCATTCCTTCGTCAAGAGGAGATTGAAGGAACAAAAAACAACCTCTCAATTGAGTTACATCATCCTCATGAATACCATTAATGAGAAATGAATATTTTTCCTTATTTACTTGCATTCCTATAGAGGTACAAAATCGTTCTAAAATAATTTTCAAAGATTGAAATTTCGACAGTGTACCTACACCAAACAAAATCACATCGTCAACAAAGAGAAAATGTGAAAGAATTTCAGAGTTTGTGATCCAGATTCCATTTAGAAGACCTTCTCTTTGATATTTTTTTATCAGTAGGCTTAAACCTTCTACTATGGGCAAGAACAATAATAGAAAAAAGGAGTAATCTTGTCTGAGTCCTCTAGAAGATCGGAACTCGGGAGAGAGGATTCCATTTATGAGGAAAACAAAGGATGGGGTTTCAAGGCAATCCATAATCTAGTTGAATGCTTCAAGGTTCATGCCCAGCTGTATCAATGTTACTCTAGTGAAAGTCCAACTTACTCTATTGTAAGCTTTTGACAAGTCAAGTTTCATAACAAAGGAGGGGATTTTTTTTTAACTTTACTGAATGGATCACTTCTTGAGTAATGGAGACACCATTGTGGATTTGTCGATTGAAAAGGAACCCATATTGGTCTTCGAATATGAAACTACTAAAAATAGGCTTCAATCTATTGGGGATAATCTTTGCGATGAGTTTGTAAATTAGATTGCAACAAGATATGGGGCGAAAATCTTCAAAGGAAGACGAGGCTTGAGTTTTTGGAATAAGGGATAGAAAGGTAGAGTTATAGAAAGCCCACACCCCCCCTATCCTTTTAGATTCATTAACCACATTAAGAAAGTCCCACTTGATCTGCTCATATAATCCTAAATAGAACTCCACCTCCAGGTTGTCAGGCCTGAGACTTTTTCATCTTTGAAAAGACGAGAGGGTTTGATGCAGTTCCTTCTCCGATATCTGTTCTTGTAAAGTGATATTCATTTCATTAGATATAATGAAAGGAAAAAGAGTGATAACCTTCAAAATCTCGGTTATGGGAAAACTTGTTGGTTCTTTGAACAGACTTGAAAAATAAGTTTTACTTGTTCCTGCAATCTTGTCTTGTCCTGACACCTTCTATCCATCGACATCCTTTATTTCCCAGATGGTGTTTGTTATTTTGTGAAAGATAGAACACTTCTGGTTTTTTTTGTGTTGTTGTCTCCATTTTGAATCCATATTGCTCTACTCTTTTGTTTCCATTTGGATTCTTCAATCCTTAGAAGATCCTATTTTTTAAGCATGAGCTCCTTGACCATTGATTCTTCTTCTTTTGCTAGGGAACTCGCCTCGCATTCTATGAGAAGGTCGCCAAGCTTTGTTTCCACTTCAACACTACTGATTTTTTTTCCTATAAACTCTTGCCCATACAATAGTAGCCCTAATTTTTTCAAGATTTAAGGAAAATTGTTGCAAAGTCCAGGATTCACTAAAATAGTATCTTTTCCTATAAGGACATACTCACTTCCTTTGTCAATAGAGCCTAGGATTCCACTACCATATTACAATAATCTTCTTCTTTTAACCATTCCTGGTTGAATTTCATTGGAAGAGGCCTCGACACATCAACTTTAGAAACTTCAAGCACAATCAGAAAATGATCAGATAGACCCCCAATTTCCACTCTAGGAATTATTTCCCATAGGTTCTCTATCAATATTCAGAAATCGGGGAACAATGCAACCATTTTTCCACTAGACTCTACCCTTTTCTCCAGTTTCTCCATGTGTAAGAAAGCTTGTTTGGAGCCATGTCTATTAAATTATGCTTCTCCAACCATCGAGAAAATAATTATTCCAATGGGTCTTGGCCCGAGTTTTGAACCCATACCTCATTGATCGAAAACGTGAAATTAAGATCCCCCCTAGAATAATATCACTGAAATTAAAAAAATTGAACTCACTTAATCACTCCCAAAAATGACATCTATTGGAACAAGGGCCATAAACATTGCATAATTTGAGTGAGGAGTTGAGTTTTGTTATCGCGCAAAATGTAGGCTGGGAAAATTCTGACCCAATCCAGAAGATGGTGATAATGGTGGGAAAGTCTGCCCACTGTCACCTCAGATAAACCCCCCCCTTGCTTTAGCGGAGGATAAATCCTACACAAAGGGGGAATCTTGGGTGACCCTAGGGGGAAATGAAATGGAAAATGGTTATGGAACTGAATCCCCTATAGGTAAAACTACTAAGTGGAGGATGAATTGGAAACGAGTCTCGGTGAAGGTCAATGGTTGTCAAGTGCTTGAGTATCTGCAGAAGATAGTTATACCTGCCCATGACACAATAAAATACAAGATACAAGCCCAATAATCTAATGGAGAAGCAAGTGAAGCTTGTTGTCCTAATTAGCAGAAATATATAATGATAATAAATCAAAAATGAAATGATAATAAGAGCTACTAAACTAGTAACTAAAAGTCCAAGTAAATATGCAAGATACTAACTAGCAATTACTAGTGTAACTCAAGTGTGATAGCACAAGACTAGAAAAAATTAAAGGTTGTTAGATACAAGTATTGAAGAGATATTATTGCAGCCTTATGGCTGTAGAAAAATATTTCTACAACAGAAAAATCCAACCACCAAAAATCACAAGTAAACAGCCCAAAAGTTGCACAATGACTAGCAGTTTATTATGGTAGCTTTCTAGCAAATTTTGACGGTTGGAAAATGAGTAAGTTTAAAAGTTATAAAGTGTTTTTCTACAGCTCTAATGGATGTAGATTTTAATTTATGACAACAATAAGAAATCCTTGGGAAAACAAGACGCCCTAGTGGCATTGGCAAGCCAAAAGCACATAGAAAAGATTCCAATTTAAACAATTTCAATATCTCGTGATTTCACGTTTACCAATGCAATGATTTTATTTCTCCAATGCAAGATATTGGTGCCTTGAAACTATTGGGTTATGGAGTTTTTTAATGAATTAGATATATTTTCCACTTCCTTAGGGGTGTAAACCCTTTTACTCCCTAAGGCAAGCAAGACTAGCAAGGAACTACTAGGAGGGTGTAAGCCCTTTTACTCCTCCTAGTAACCCTTATGCAACGATTTATTTAAGACAATTATGATAGGTTTAGTGGGGTTGTATGCCCTTATACTCCCCAAGAGATTAGAAAATTAACCTTGTAACCAAATAGCTTAGCAAATTAACCTTGTAACCAATAAAGAAGCAATAACAAAGCAAAGATTCCTTACCTAGTCTAAGCATTAACATGATAAACTCTCTTTAACCAAGAAAATTCCACTAGAATCCAAGAATAATCCTCCACAAGAGATAACACATAACTTCTTCATCCAATAGCCAAGATAAACTATCACAAGAGCAAGTAGCAAGAGAGATATGTAAAATTTCACAAAAAGGGCGCAAATTTAAGCCAATAAGTCTTCTCACAATTGGAGAGCTATGATTAAAATGACAAGACTTTGATCTCTATTTATACAAATCCTCTAAAGAGTGTTTGTCCACTTAGTTTAGGGTAAACCACAAAACAAGGGATACTTTTCCCTTTGCTTTTCCCCTTTACAACTTTAATTCAAATTTAACTTAAAAAATGCACATAATAAACCCTAAAAGATGACATCATTCCTCTCTATGGAATCTCCAATGCCAATTTCAACAAGCCCGAAATAAAGAAGAAGATAAATGGAGTTTGAAGTCTTAGAGTCTTTGGTTATAATCAGGTGACAAAAATACCAAATTTTTTCATAACCAAGCTAAAGCTAGACAAAGCAAGAACAATGTGTCTAAGATAACTTTGGAAGATGACATTGTTATAATTGACTTCAGTGAACTTAAAATTGCAGTCAATTCTCATTTTGCATAACTTTACACTCTTCATAATAATGCAAACCAAGACAATATTTATTCCATGCTTGAACATATTCCAACCATGATTTCGACTGAGGAGAATATGGACCTTATTCAACCCATTTATGAGATTGAAATTTGAACAATTGTTTGGAGTCTTGATCCAGATAAAGCCCTAGGACCATATGGTTTTCCAATTGCCTTCTATAGAGACTTTTGGGATTTAATTAAGCGTGACATGAAACGTATGCTCCATTATTGCCACAAATATTTTCATCTTGGAGGTAGCACCAATTCCTCCTTCCTTGATACGATCCATTAAGAGTCAAACCCTTCATCCTTTTCTCATTTCAGACCTATCTTTCTCTGTAACTCCTCTTATAAGATCCTATAAATTTTCTTAACAAACCACCTAAAGAAGGTCCTTTCAAGGATAATCTCCCATGATCAAGGTGCCTTATGCAAAATATACAAATCGTGGACAATATAGTTTTGGTGCAAGAGGCAATTCACTCGAGTGCCACTTCTAAAAACAAAGGCATAGTCATCAAACTCGATATGGCTAATGCCTTTGATTGGGTCAGACACAGTTTCCTTTTCATGGTTATGGATAAATTTGGCTTCAGTGCATCCTTCATGATAATGGTGGAAGGTTGTATTGGGAAGCCATGGATTGCGCCTCTTGTAAATGGTAGACCCACTTCCTTTTTCCAAATAAATAGAGGATTTTGACAAGGATTCCCCTTATCTCCTCTTCTATTTTTTTTATTGTTGTGGAAACTCTGAGCGGGAAATTAGAATATGAAAGAATCAATGGGAATATGCTCCAATTACAAATTGCAAGAGGAGTGAAAAATATTAACCATTCCCAATTTACTACCGACACTCTATTGCTTGGGGGAGCTACAATAATCATAGCCTCCAAATTTAAGAATGTTCTTGATTCTTTTCTTGATGCTTCAGGGGGAGCAATCAATAATGGAAAATTCCAAGTTTTTGGATGGAACACTCCACCTAGAATTATGAAATCTATTGTTGCAATTTTTTAGTTCACTCTAGTGGATAATTGGTCTACTTTCCATTATTTAGTCATTCCTATATCCATCAAAGCTTCATATACATAGATTTGGCAACATATTCTGACAAAAATAGCAGAAAATTAGATCAGTGGGGATCTCAATGGTTCAATCCAGCTGGAAAGGTGGTCCTTATCAAATTCGTTCTCTCAACCCTCCCTATATATCAAAGTTCCACTTTATTATCTCCCAAAGGCATCTCCAAAAGAATAGAAACCAAGATACGAACCTTTCTTTGGCAAGGAGGGAAAGAAAACAACAAAAAGTTTCACTTAATAAATTGGAATCAAGTCACACATAGTAAATCTCATGGTGGATTAGGGATAAGGGAACCATATTTGATGAATCAATCTTTAGGAGCAAAACTTTTGTGGAGGCTAATAACTGGTAGTTTGGAATGGTGGAAACAAGCTATCTAGAATAAATATTTTCATTGATCTTGGAGGAAAAGCCTTCATCTTCGACCAAAAATCAACAATGGCACTATCGTTTTCAAATAATTTCTATTAGTCAACCCCCTTATCCTTGATCAAGTAAATTGGATACTTGGAAATGGGAGCACAATCAATCCATGAGAAGACAATATAATGGAAAGTGGGAATATTGGAAAGTTAGCTCCTTATCTCCCTATTAGAGGATGGTTAGAATCTCATGGTTTTCACTCTTTAGTAGATCTATCATCGAGGGATTCGAATGGTACCTGGATTAAATGGAAAAAACTTCAGCTCCCTCCCCACCTCGGTGATCTCTTCAAACAATTCATCAACTCCTTGCAAGGTTGTGCCCCTCATAACCAAAATGTTCAAGATATTCGTGTTTGGGGCTCTTCTTTTTATTTAGTTAAAAAATAATATTTTGTTCTTTTAGAATCCACACACGGTCACCCACGAGCCAGTTGGTGGGACAAATTATGGCATAGTGATGGAATTCCAAAGTTTAACTTCTTTTGTTGGCTTATGGCCCATAAAAAATATTAACAATGGAAAATTTGCAAAAAAGGGGAATAATTGGACCCTCTTGATGTGCTTTATGCCGGGAAGCTAAGGAATCGATTCAACATCTTTTTATAGACCGCAATTTCAAAAAGGAAAGTTGGTACCATGCTTTAGGTAACTTGCATCATCGTCTAAGGTGGCCAACAACATGTTCAGACTTTTTTACTCAATGGGAAAGACATTACTCCGGGAATCTTAAAGGGAAGCCTATATTTTCTAGATAGTGGGAAGCATTTCCAAAATACATATGTTGGGGTCTTTGGCTAGCCCCCAACAAAAGTATTTTTGAAGACATTAAAAATACCCCTTTTCAAGTTTCATTGAAATCTTCGACCCTCCTTACATAATATATGAGGCAGAGAGTTCAGTGGAAATCACAAAAAATAGATAACAAAGAACAACAATGGCTTAGTTATTTTTTTCTGGGAACCATGTCACCATCAATAATAAAACCTCCTTCCACTCTTATCTGAGCTCTAAGAATGGACAAAACTAAATTCACCTCTTGGAAAGAAAAACAATCAACCTTCATTCTTTTTTTTTATGGAGCTTCGCATGGAAACCCAGGGGCAGTAGGTGCAGGGAGGATTATATACAAACCCTAAGGATGTATTGTTACTAACTGTGCTTGAGGACTTGGAACTCAAACCAATAATGAAGAAGATTATTTTACGCTTTACATGGGCATCAAACTATCCCTCCCTAACCAGATTATCAATCTTATTATATGTGGTGATTCAATGATTGTTATAAGATAAACAGTTAAAAAAAAAACAACGGGAGGGAATATGTTTAGAGGTATCATGCTTCGTGCTTTGGACAACCTCAAACAATTAATTACACCAAATTTATATCATATTAAAAGAGTTCACAATGAAGCAGTGGATAAAAATGCAAAAATGGGGACTAGATTAGATAAAGGCCAAATGGTAACTAATGGGGAATCAAGGACTAATCTTGTTCCTTGATGGTTGATATGAAATGTGGAAATAACAAGGTCATTGGGAGATGTGTCAAGGTCTTGTTGACACCCTCCCCATCAAAGACCAGTAATTTCAATAATTTCTCAGGCGTGTGTGATGCTTGGTTAACTGTGGAAGCAAGTATGGGAAATTCAACAAGTTCAGAGTTCAGGTGTCTGTAGTTCGGCTATGGTCATAGGTTCGAGACAAGTGGTGATATCCTTCCTACTCAGGATTCTTTCCTCATTCATCACACTCCAATATCTAGGTACATAAAGGCTCACCATGATATCTTGAGTTGAATGTTACTCTTTTAAACAAGAATCCCTTGGACATTGATAGTAGTAGGGTTTTTCGTGTTATAATTTATGGTCTATTGGAGTATTTTTTCCCCTAATCCAATTCTTTTTTTCCCACTTCTCAGCCTCTGCCTCCATATCTCTATCCTCTCAACTCTCCCTCTCTCATTTCTCTCCCCCCCTCTTCCTCTATTTTTGAAGTTAGCATGTTGTTTCTTCACCTTGAGCCATGGAATTCATCTAAATTACCCTTTAACCCTAAGTCTTCTCCCCCTTTCTCCCTTTCTTATATCATTTATGGGCTTGGATTTTAGGGAAATGATTTTGTTTCCCAGTTCTCAGATTCTTCATGCTCCTTTTGGTCTATTCCGTTATATGTTTTTACCCCCATGCTGCTCTGTTGTCCTCACAGATTCGAGTAGTGTATTTTCAAGTCCCTGCATTTATCTTTTCAACCTATCCTCTTTTGGTTGATCTTTTCAAGCCGTTGTTTCATTGCATCATGTTCATCAATTTTAGAGATAGTATCTTTACAAGTTGGGGCACTTTTATTAGTATGGATCTTATCTAGAATAAAATCAAAGGGCATCTGAATCGTTTTGAATTTATTATGGAAGGCATACAAGTTCATGTTGGATCATGTTGTCATTGATGCCAATGGTTTGATTGATTGATGTCATTTATTGATGCCAAGTGATTGATTGATGTCAAATGATTGATCGATTGATGATTTATGTAATATAATATGTATTGTCCTTGATGAGAATGCATAGATGAAGATGTATCAATGAGTTGTCATTGATACATGATGAAGATGGATCGATGTGGTTCCATTG
>JZKD02S1673649.1:328442-342560 GCA_000966675.3 Picea glauca | reverse complement strand
TGAATAAATGTTGAATGCTAATTGATGAGTTTTTGTGCAAGAGGGAAGTTTTGGGAAAAAGAACCCCACACTCATTCACCCCCCCTCTAAGTGTGGTAGGTGTGTCCAACAGTTCAATATGGTGAAAATGCAGGGAGAATCAATAATATGGAAAGTATTGTTTCCCTCCTCCTTAGAAAAACTAAAAGTGTCATTCATGAAAGACAAAATTCAATCACTTTGGAACAAACAATGATAATTCTCATTCAAAAAACAAAAAATCTTGAATAGAAAGTTAGACACCTATAGGAAAGAGAGACACAAAGACAAAGAATTCATGAGTTGGAGAAGATAGTGACACACCTGTTGCAAAGACTAAACATGATTGAACATGAATGTGATTATTACAGAGATAGAGTTTCCCCCAAGCATCAAATTTAGGATCAATCAACCAAGCAAATCAAATAGGTGAAGCATAGGAAGAACAATAGGCAGTACCAATGGAAACGGAGGAAAATAGTCAGATAGCAACTGAAATGTCGAATGAGCAGTATTTTAATACAATGCAATGAAGTTTTTTAAATGCATATTACTATTAGGAAAATATGTAAGAATATATGGAAGTTTCATTGCCCGAAATTATAAGTTTCTATATGTTTTATATAATAGACAGTATCTAGACTTGTGCTCTGTTTCAAAATAGCCAAATTTTGTAAATTTCGATTGTTGCTTTGCCTCTGGAACAACCATTTAATACAAAGTTCCTGTTAAAAAAAATATAAAGTGAGTGATTGGATGTTAGTATATTTAAACACTTAGGAGTTAGTTAAGATAAACTTGGTCTAATGTGTCGTTAGGTAAAAGTATGTTTCTTAGTGTATTTCTTTAGTATGCATTAGTATGTGTTTATAGTTAGGAAGTCTGACAGTCATGGTATGTTCTTGACATAGAGTGATCTGATGGTTCATATTCTCCACGATATTAACGACTACATTGATATGTGTCTTAATACTCGATTGGTCCATGATCTATATTTAAAAATAAGGGAGGGTCATTTTCCGATGATCGATTGTGAGAGACTCTCTTGTAAAATCTCTTTGTAAATTTTTCTTTTGCATTATAAATTGCTCCAAGTGGCCACGTTGGCTGGGGTCGTGGATGTTTCACCATAGGGATTTTACCATGTGAAAACATTAGCGTGTTTATTTTTGATCTAGTTGTGTGAGTGGTTACTAAAGGTTTTCTTCCTTTGTTAGAATACCTATGTTGTCGAACATGGTATTAGAGCGCATTTGAGGACCCGCTTTTGTTGTAGATCGAGATCGTGAAGTCATGTTGCATCATATTTGGTTTATTCCATTTCCATACATTTTTGAGCTAAGATGATTCTTCCATTACGTCCATAACATTCATTTCTGTTAGAAATTATTTTCATTTCACTCGAAATGGTTTCTGTTTGCCCAAGATACGACCATTTTAGTCAAATCTAGAGGTATAAATCTCAAATATGCCCTTTTAAATTTTTGCAGAGTTATTATTTCATCTTTATTTTTTTATTTATTTCTAGGTTGCTACTCTTTTGGATCTGCATATGCTATTTTCCTTGTGCCCTATGTGATCTCGACAAATCAGAAATAGATCGGAAAGGGTTTTCATGTATAAGTATGTTGTTTGTCATGCGCTCCATGCGATCTCGGTAAATAAAAATAGAGCGAAGTTTGCATTTTTTGGATAAGATAAGAAAGATATAACCCTTGTTGTCACCGTGAAGCTAAATTTTTTTCTTGTGTGAAAACAATTTTATTTGAGCACGTGCTTCAATGTCATTTTCAACAACAACAACAACGGTCCTCCTTCTAAACAATATAATATGTTTTGCACTGGCTCACTTGGTTAAAAGTTACTTTATTAAAGGGTATTGAGTTCAAGTCTTTTTTTGTTACTTTTTTTTGAAAAAGTTCATGCATCCATTGTAAAGTGTATTTCACTTAATTTATAAAAGTGAATCACTATAAATAGATTTAATATTTTATTTTAAAGTTATTTATTTTGCATGCAACTTTCTTTTATAAAATAACTTCATTGTAAAAGTGATTCTCACTTGTTATATAAAGTGAGACATTTCATAAGTAAATTATTTAAAACTTGAGCTTATAGGCACATTTTGGAGGAGTATCACCCCACATGGACCAACTTCTACTTGCCATGTATCTCTTTGGTTACCGTTTATGCTTTTTTTTTCAAAAGAACATAACTTTCACATCTGAAGTTCGTTTTCAGTGTCGTTTTTTTTTTAAACGATCTAATTTTTCGAGTTATTTCCATCCATACCATTAGTTTTAGTTTTTACACCTATATTATCTACATATTTAATATGGTTTCTTCCAATGATCTTTTGCTTACAAGTGCCAACTACTTCCAATGGAAATCCCATATGGAGGATTTATTTAGAAATAAAATATTGTACTAGATTACCATGGGGAAAGAACTAGAACCTATTGATGATGAAAATAACGTCAAATGGAAAAATAAGAATGATGAAGCACATGGATTGATTGGACTGTCCATATCTCCTGATTTAAGGTTTCACCTTCAAGGAATTGATGACCCTGATGATGCTTGGCCAAAGCTTGAATCTGTGTTTGGTAAACACAATATTATTCGATCCCACTAGATAGAAAATCAGATAATGACTTTAATTCTAAATGATTTTTCTTACATTGAATATTATTTATCTAAGTTCAAAACACTTAAAATTATATGTGAACAATGTAACATAAAGTTGGACGATGAGCATTGCAATACATTATTCTTGCTAGGCTTGGTAGTGCATATTTTGTTTTTGTGTCTACCTTTTATACCACAAGAGAAGCTCTAGGGAATGATTATAAAAATCCCTCTCTTGAGTTCTTTTGTGATGCTTTGATTAGAGAGAAAGATAAGTTTGTGTAACTTGGAGTGATCAACATTGTAGGTATCTCCAAAAAAACCTTAGTGTCTCAAAAGAAATATAAACCCAAGAATTCCAAGAAGAAACATCCTCGCCAAAACAACAAGAAAAACAAGGGTCCCAAACCCTCTCAATCAACTTCTGCTCCTAATGGTGACAAAGGAGAAAAATCTAAAAGTAAGAAGGTTGACAGACATTGCAACTTTTGTGGGAAATATGGTCATGATGATTCCAAATGTTTTAAGAAGATGACAACTTTAGAAGCAACGATGAAGAAGCACACCATCAATATTGATTCTACTTATTCTTCTTCTTCTTCTCATGGACATGCACTTTCTACTTTTGGTTTCTCCTTCAATGGAAATTCTACTTCTTCTTCTGATGAGTGGATTATTGATTCTGGAGAATCTTATCATATGGCTAAGGATAAAGCCATATTTTTTGCTCTAAATGAATGTAACATTGAGAAAATATTTGTTGGTGATGATAGATCTCTAAGTGTTGTAGGGTCTGGAACAGTTCTTGTAGATAATGGTCATTTCAATGATGTATTATGTGTTTGAAATATTTCATGCAACCTTCGATCAATTTATCAGATCACTTATTCAGATTAAGGTAAAACCATAGAGTTTTCACCTCACCAAATTATAATCAAGGATCTAAAATATCCTCAGCGTGTTCTTGCAACTGAAATTGCTAATGATATTACTAGGTTGAACAAGTTTGACAACTTTGGGTCATCATATTTTCCATCAATTTTTGTGGATCATAACGATGACTTGAGCAAACTTTGGCATGAGTGGTTTGGTCATCTAAACTATCGTTCATTGTAGAAACTATGTAATCAAAAAATGGTGACCAATCTTCCTCTTGTCTCATGCAAAGATGGTGTTTATGCTGATTGTGTTCTCAAAAAACATCATCGATTTTTTTTTGATAAATGTGCCTCTTGGCACACTGCATCCCATTTGCAACTTGTTCATGATGATTTGTGTGGTCCACTTTCTTCTCCTTCTTTTTCTGGGTGCAAGTATTTCTTAAATTTAACTGATGACTTTTCCAGATGTACTTGGGTTTACTTCCTAAAACTTAAGAGTGATTTTTTTGACAAGTTCTAGGCCTACAAGGACCTTATAGAAAAGCAATCTAGACATAAAATTCAAAGGTTAAGAACAAATAATGGAGGTGAATATGTGAATAATAATTTTACAAGCTACTACACTACACATGGCATCCAAATGAAACACACTATTCCATATACACCACAACAAAATGGTATTTCCAAGAGAAAGAACTGCACATTAAAATAAATGGTTAATTGTATGATACAATCTAAGGGATTGAGTCTAAAGTATTAGGCAAAAGCCATTAACTGTGAAAATTACATAGTAAATCACACTCTCACAAAGGCTCTTAAAAATATAACATCGGAAAAATCATGGACTAAACTTAAGCTAGATGTAAGTCACTTCCATGTATTTGGCAGAGTAGCATGGGCTCACATTCCTGATGAGAAAAGGAAAACATTGCGGCCTAAAAGTGAGAAGTGTATATTTTTTGGTTATTCTAAAGATGTCAAAGGTTACCAACTTATTCAACCACATTGTAATGAAATTATTGTTAGAAGAGAAGTTAAATTTGATGAAAATGTCTTGGCCTGCGAGCCTAATTTGGCATTTGTGCCTTCTTCAGCCTATGAGTCATGTTCAGTGTTTGTGCCTTCTTATGTTCTTATTTTGGTTTCTTCTTATTCATATGATGATAGTGAGGATGAAAATCCACCTCCGCTTTCTCACCTTCCTCAAGATAAGTCCATTGAACCTAAACCTGCACCAACACCACCGCTTTCTAGATGGGTCCATTCAACATGAGAATCAATTGGTGATCTTGTTGGTGATCCTTCATATCAGCGTCATACATGTTCATAGTTCCATTGAGCCTCTTCTCTTTTGGTTCAAGTTTCAAAGACTCATGATCCAAAGACATTTGCAAAAGTTTCAAGTCATCCAGATTGGGATACAACAATGAATGAAGAGTATTGTTCTTTAATGGAAAACGATACTTGGGATCTTGTACCTCTTTTGAAAGTAATAATACTTGTCATATGTAAATGGGTCTACATAACTAAGTATGCATCAGATGGAAGTGTTGAAAGACACAAGATTCGGTTAGTTTCCAAAGGATTTTCCCAAGTTGAAGGAATTGACTATAATGAATCATTTTCCCTTGTAGCCAAAATGAATTCCATTTTCCTAGTTCTTTCCCTTGTAGCCTTACATGAATGGGGGGTCCATTAGATGGATGTCAAATCCACCTTCTTGCATGGGGATTTTCAAGAAAAAAATCTACATGGAACAACCTCCTGGCTATGTCCAATATTACTCTAGCCTTGTTTGTTGCCTTAATAAATCTCTTTATGGTATTAAACAAGCTCCTTGAGCTTGGTATGCCAAAATGGACAAATTTCTTCTTGATACTAGCTTTTCTAGATGTCATTCAGACCCTAATGTCTATACCAAGAAAGTAGGAAGCCATCTCATAATCGTCGGTATTTATGTTGATGACCTTATCCTCACTAGTAGTGACCCAAAACTTTTAATCCATGTGAAAACCATCCTTAAGAAGAAATTTGAAATGATAGACTTAGGTTTTTTGCATTATTTCCTTGGCCTCCAAGTTTTGCAAACCAAGGAAGGAATTTTTCTTTCCCATTCTAAGTATGCTTGTGACCTTCTTCGTTGCTTTCACATGGAAGATTGTAAACCAAACCCTTCTCCCTTCTAGTTTGAAGTCAAGCTTGTTGCCACATGTACTTCTCCCAAGTTGATGCCACTTTGAATCTTCAGTTAGTTGGTAGCATCTTATATTTGACTCATTCTCATCCTGATCTTTCCTTTGTTATTAGTCTTGTTGGTCGATATATGCACACACCCTATGAAAACCATTGAAAACCAAATAAAATAATACTTCAGTATGTCCAGGGTACAATTCAATCTGGGACACATAACAGTTTAGGAGGGACTCCTTTATTGGTTGGTTTCACTTATTCAGATTGGGCCAGCGACCCTAATGATCAAAAATATACTGCAGGTTATGTTTCATCCTTGGTTCATGACCTTTCACTTGGGCCTATAAGAAAATACAGGCTATTTCTCTTTCTTCAACAGAAGCAGAGTATCGAGCAACAATTAATGCAAGTCGGTAAGTCTTGTGGCCTTGACAAATCCTTTCAGAGTTTGGATTCTGACAACAACATCCCACCGGCCTTTGGTGCGACAATCAAAGTGCCATCAAGCTCACCAAATATCCAGTTCAACATCAACGCAACAAGCACATCGAGCTACACATGCACTTCATAAAAAAGTTCATTCTTGATCAAGTTATTAAAGTTCCCTTCTTCCCTACAAAATATCAAGTTGCAAAAGTTTTCACAAAGTCTCTTACATAAGTGAAGTTTTCCAAACTTCAATCTA
Source organism: Picea glauca (assembly GCA_000966675.3). NCBI lineage: Eukaryota > Viridiplantae > Streptophyta > Pinopsida > Pinales > Pinaceae > Picea > Picea glauca. The sequence continues at coordinate 336,158 of JZKD02S1673649.1, read as the reverse complement.
TGTTAGGAGTTCAAGAAGTTTTCATTAAGCGGGGATAGAATCTAATGCCTTCTTCCTTCTCCTATTGTGTCATCTTTGTAAATCCTTCAATCATATCCCGAGTTGTTCTTAAGGGGGGCTATTAGGATATTTAGACACTTATGAGTAAGTTAATATCAACTTGGTCAAATGTGTCGCTAGGTAAAAGTGTGTTTCTTTAGTATGCATTAGTATGCATTTATAGTTAGGAAACCTGACGAGCATAATATGTTCTCGAGATAGATTGATCTAATAGTTCATATTCTCCTTGATCTTAATGGCTAAATTGATTCATGGCGTAAAACCCGATTGGTCCATGATCTCTATTTAAAGAGCATGGAAGGTCATTTATCGATGATCGATTGTGAGAAACTCTCTTGTAAAATCTCTCTGTAAACTTTTCTTTTGCATTAATAAATTGATCCAAGTGGCCACATTGGTTGGGGTCGTGGAGGTTTCCCCATAGGGGTTTTACCACATGAAAACATCAGTGTGTTTATCTTTGATCTAGTTGTGTGAGTGGTTACTGAAGGTGTTCATCCTCTGTTGGATTACTTGTGTTGTCAAACATTGACCATATATGCCAAAAAAAATATTAAATAAAGGTCTGTATTTTTGAATTTGAGATTTTTTTATTGATAGACATGGATTTTTAATTAAAACATTAAATTAAGGAGTCATTGAGGCAACGTTCTTTTTATATAAATATTTTCTATTGAGTTTCATCTTCAAATGTGCATTTATTGACTCATCTTACTTCCATGAATGTCTTGTGAGTTGCATGAGAATGCATAATACTAATCGATTGATTTACCTTGTGTTGGAATGCATTTTTTCTTTCACATCATGTCTTTTGAGCTTCATTTGTTTCACCTAATGAAACCATGTTTGTTCTTTGGTGACAATTGCATCATTGTCTCATGCATGATTTGATTTTAATTTCATATTGCTTGTATTTCCTTGCATTTGCATAAGATTGTCCCTGGTTCATTAACACATTTGATTGATTATTGGTTTGCGTGATTTCAAAATTTAATGTGCTCACATATCGCTTTGAATAGGTTGTGATGCCTTGCTTATACTAGTGATAATGAAATATGAGTCAAGATCCAATCCCTTCAACAAATGACACAAATGGCATAAGAGGTTGGGTATGTGATTTCCAAGTGGGATTTTGCTAATGTTGCATGCACATGCAATGGTATGAGTATATGTTGAATGGTAGACAATAGTATATGGTAGTGACATTTGGTTTCTTCTAATGAATAAATAGCATGACCGTGCAGCCTGAAATGTTGTGTTACAAGATTCATAACTTTAGCATTGGAAACACAATAACAAGTGTGGTGGGAATGGTGTGCAAGGTGAAAAAATAAGGAAATTGATAATACCTTACCCATGAGTAGATTCTCTAGCCTTGTCTAATATCATCATACTCAATCCTAACCATCAAAATTCTCTTCGTTGAGTTTTAGATCAAAGTGGAAATTTTACCATGTGTTCCCCCATAGGTGCATTTGGTTCCCATATGTCTCCTTCGTAATTTAAAATCAGATTCACATGTAAAGATCTAAAAAATTTCTATGACATACATCAAATACGATATAGCAAGGATGATAGACACACAAAGAAACTTGATTTTGACGAAGCATCATTCTAAATGAGCTTTGTACTTTATCTTCTAAGGGCCTTTTGCACACCTTTTTAGGTCTCTGTCAAAATGAGTTTTCGAATCCCGAAGTAGGTTTCCTAGATTTTTTTGGGGCCTACAAACACAACGAAATCAATGAAATTTGATTCCAAGGCCCACAAGTAACATAACACATATTAAAAAAATTATTGTCAATGAGGTATTTTTCACTTCCCAGATTATGAAATCCATTATCCTGAAGGCACAATAAGGTTTCCAACAACTCATTGGAAAGATCTCAATGTCCTCTATGCTCAACAATAAATAGTTTGATAATATGATATTAAATGAGGGAGTTATGGTTTTCTTAGGCCGAAGTTTTAATTGACTTCTAATTACTCATTGGGAATCCTTTGGTATTGAAGTATGGAAATATAAGAAAGTACAAGAGCTCTGATAGCTTTCCATGACATTGTTGAGCTAGAGAAGACTTGCAATAACTGAACATTAATGGAAATTCAATTATGCAACTAATAATAGTTGTAATTTTCTATGAGGAATGGAGAAATCACTTTGAAGATCGTTCATGAAGATTTTTGATATGTAAATTGCCATGGATATTCCACTTGAACAATTATTCATAATAGATCTTATGATATTCTAAAATCTTAGACTATGGAAACTGGTTTTTCTTAGATCCCAGATTAATTAATTACTAAATTTTCTTGAATTTATGAAATAATTGAAATATGAAAATGAAGGAAATGAGCAAGAGAACACACCATCCAAACACAAATGAACACAATATATATCTTGGGAAACCCAATATGAGAGAAAAACTAGCTGCAAGGTGAGGTCTATGCTCTGCTATCGTTTGTTCAGTTATGGAAATGCAAATACTAAGAAAGAGGCAATCATTATGGAGTTTCCTTTGACATAGTAGCTTGTATGGATGCCACATGATATTTTCCTCCTTTTTTATGCTCTCAAAATACCACTCCTAGATGCTTTTCTCAATTATGGAACAAATACAATCCTAAAGAATGGAACCCCTTTCTCCTTCTAGTGGCCCGATATTTAACATCGTCTGATAGCCATCTAGGGTTAGGGTTTTGCATCCTCAACCCTCAATTAGTGATAAGGTTTGGGCCTTCTAGAATATTCTTGAAATTACATACATGTCTAGATCCATATGTGTGAGTAATGGGGAATGACGTGGTATCCATTCATACCATGGTGGTGAACAAGGTGGGTCAACTTGTGAGAGGCATAACTTTCACATACGAGCTTCGATTGAGGTGTTTTTCACATTGTTTGGAAGGTCTCTGTGTGTAAATCAACATTGAGGGCATGGGCATAGGATCTAGACACTATAACCCCCAAAAATGTATTTTAATGCCTCAAAATGGCTCTGGTAGGTTCTGAACCCTAATTTTCCAAACTGTGACCTGCCACTAAAATGAGCCCTGCAAGCCAATTCCTCCAATTTTTCCACCAAGAAAGTACCAAGATAGATGATCCATTATGGATCACTTTCCCCCTCTTTAGGCAATTTTTTTCCAAGTAAAGGGTGAAATCACTCACTTAGGGAGTCTAAAAAAGGCAAATTGATGGGTTGGGAGGCTAGCAAGCCTTTTAACCCAATGATTGAGCCTTCATGAGCCTTGAGGTTAGTGATTTCCCCCAAAATGAAAATATCTTACTTGAAGGGGTCACTTGCTACCCAAACCAAATGATTTAACTTATTGACCCCTAATTGTTTTGATTCACCTCCTTAGGGAAAACTCTCACTTAGCATGTTGTTTGTCATCTAAGCTTGACGCTTTACCCTTTGGCATGTGACCTTAGTGATTTTCATGCTTGAATATGTTGTTTGCTAAGTTTAATTTCCATTCTTTCTTGGAAGATGAAATGTTGGGGATTTTTAAAGCTAAACACTACCATGTTTGCCTCCATTTCTCATTGTTTTCATTGCAGTGACATCCTTCCTTGCTAGCTTCTCTCTCCCTATTGAACTTCATAAGTCCTTTCTTTTTAATTTTTCTTCACTTGTATATTCTAAGTATGTTTCCCTCCCATAATATTCATTGTCATATCTTACCCCCATGACTGATGATTTTTTCCATACTTAATGAGTTATATTAGCGGGTTGGCGGACTCACAGACTCACAGTCTATCACTTTTCCTCCTTGAACCTCTTCCCAGCACTTAGTTTATTTTTCATTTCGTAGACTGGTGGACTCCTAATTTATTTTCTTTGTGTCTTCTTGTCTTTACAAGTCTATCCGACAAGTATCAATACTTAGCCATTTTTCTTATCACAACGGACTCACGAACTCACAGACTCACATTTTCATTTAAAATCTTCCACTCCGCCACCCTGTCATGACGTGTACTTCCTCTTTCAAAGTTCTCCAGTCATATTAAATGATAATTCTGCGAACTCAAATGCTAAATTAAATCTAGAAAGGGTTGTTATTAATGATGTTTCTATCGAGGCAAATTTCATTTATTTCAGGTTAATATTATCATCAAGGATCTAATGTAAAATATTATTTCACTGTTCTGAGCAGCATTACGGAGAAGTTTTTCAACATGTTGAAGTTGGACGAAAGAAGACAACATTTCTACAGGGATACCTTGAATCTATTCGCCAGAGAAGATCACAACTACCATTGGTCGAAGGAATATTGGTATTATTCAACATCACCAGACAAAGATAATAATAAAGTTTGGACATCAGGAATAGCTCTCGCTGGTTATTTCCCTAAGGTTTTAAATTCCAAAGATATTGTCACGTGGTGCATTGATAAATTTGTCCAGAATAGAAGAACCATTCCACTACAAAGTGGCTCTCATGTTTTGTTGGCGCCTTCAATCTTCAAAAGAATGTTAAAGTTACCAGAGCCAAACTTAACGTACAAAGGAGAAGATGCCAAAAAATTTCTTAGAGGGAAAAATAATGGAATTGAGCTCTTGCGGGAATATTTACAAGACCCTACTACAATGCCGGAAGACCTATCCAGAATCCAAGTTAGTTCTTTAAAGGACCATTATCAAGAAATTTCTTGGTTATTTACTAGAGTTACTCATCGGGATTCTACAACAACTATTCCCCGACTCGCACTATATATTTTATATTTTACAGTTCATGAGAATGTTATTTTCGATTCAGAAAAGATCATATCGAATGAAATTTCTGCACAGTTAACGAATTTCAGAAGTGAGAAAAAATTGTATATGGCATCTTATCCGGTATTTTATATCACACATTGTCATATTTTTAAAGGTTTAAGTGTTTGAAAAAGGGTAATCTCAAAAATTGACCCCACGACTATGTGGTATCAAGCTCTATGGAGGCAGATAGTTGTCCATTATTTTTATGAAGTTTACAATGATTTTATGTTTGAATTTAAGAAATTACTCTTTGAAGAAGACACTTCCAGGATTTCATTGGAAGCATCCACCTTTTTGGATAAAAATGGAATTATGGAGAAAATGGATAATTACAACATTATTAGGCTCTTATGTTCTCATGAAAAGCCTATATTTCTTCCTTATTATGTGCCGAAAAATGTTTATATCATAGAGGTGGAGAGGAAGTACAAGTTATGGTTTCATGCTTTTTATGAAAGAAGGAAAAAGCAGTTTATTCCTTTGCCTTGGCGAGTTGGTGAAATTATTTTGAGAGGAAATTCCAAAATTGATGAATATGCCTCTTACTTTGACCGATTTAACTTGAAGTTTTCCGAAGAAATCAAAGGGTTTGACGCTAACCATCATTTTTATAATCACATGGTATCATTTGGGCTCAACCCCACATTGATCAATACACTCTTATTTGGGGAGGAGGAGGGTGATAGGCATGACCCCCCTGTTCAAGGTGTTGATACATTTTTTGGTGACATAGAGACAATTGTGAGCACTACTGAAGGTCATAAGAAAAGAGGGAAACCCTCAAGTGAAAGAAATTCTCAATCACTCGTTGTTTCTCACATAATTCTTTTTTCTAAAGTAAATTCTCAGTCCACATTGTTTGAACAAAGAAAACCCTAAAGTAATAATTTAGGTGATGATGGAAAAAGAGATCCCCCTCAAGGAAGTCTAGAAAACCCTCATAAATTACAAGTGAAAAGGAAAAGGGTTAACTCTCAACAAGCGGGAGAAGAACAAAACATACCTGAAGATGATATTTTGCTTGAAAATATAGACTTAGATGTTGATATTGAAAATATCTGGTTTCTAGATGATGAATAATGCGCCCAAGAAAATGTACAATCCGCCACATTAGTTGTTCAAGATGAAGTCTTCTTTGAATAAGAGACCTTTTTATGTGCATAATGTTTTATTTGATAGGCTATTAAAGAAATTGATTTTTCAAGTAATCTCGAAGAATAAGAAGGGAAAGTCACAGTCCACCATTGATACTAAAAATATGTTGTCGTCAAAATTATCCTCAATTCATAAGGTCACAGGGGATGCATTGGATGTTTCAATAATCAATATGGAAGAGGAAAATATCGGGCTTAAGGAGAGAGTCAAAGAATTGGAGGAAACTCTCATGCCCCCACCCATATTGGCTACCCCAGTCGCCATGATACAACCTGGCATAACTCTTCAAGGAATTCCATAGTCAAATATAAAAGTAAAAGGAATTTCAAGTTTAATCATTGATACTCGACACTTTGTTGAAGAGAATATAAAGAAAATAATGCCGCTTGTTTTATATTTATGGGACTTGGAAAAAAAAAATCCTCTCTCAGGCTCAAAATTCATAACACTAAAGAATACTTAAATGCATATTTAAAGAATGATGAGGGATTCTTCACAGATGGAGTTTCTATGTTTATAGAAAAAGTCTCAACAATGACAGATCATGCAAGAAAATAAGAATATTTTCTCTCCCAGAACCGTACGAAACAATTAAAGGCATGTTGGATGGAAATGATTAATACATTAAAGGGATTGCTAAATCAATTAAAATAACTATCACAAAGAAAGACTGAGTCATACTCAAAGATTATTGGTTTACATATTGTGGGCTCCACTATTGAGGTTTCAGATCCAAACTTAATCTCAAATTCAATGATTATGAGTAGAGAGCAATCTGAAGAGCAAGTCGAAAATTTGAAGAAATCATCGTCTGAAAAATTTGATAGTATGGTTGAGTATACTTATGATAACATTAATAATTTGCTTGTTGAGTACACAAATACAAATGAGGACATCGAGACTATATTGAAAATTGTATCTATTGACCATAGGGAAATTGAGAGGAATTTTTAAGTATAAAAGTAAAGCAAGAAGTAATCGTTGCCCCATTAAGGGAGTATATTGAAGAATGGTTAAACAAAACTATAACCAATATTGTTGAATTTCCAAAGGAAGCGGTTACAATCAACCACATAATAGCAACATGAAAAGATATAAAAGGTGCATCAACAAGAAAATGAACGAGAGAGAGATTCCATCACAATAAGTGCACACTGATTACATACCTTCTTCCTTATCATATTTCATACAGTCATATTTATTATTTCATTGGAAAAGTATAACCGAATTCTGATAACTTCCTCCTTCTTTCTTTCTGAACCTTGTTGCTTGTGCTCCACTCCATGTTCTTCTCTTCATCATATTTCTTGTAAATATTTTATGGTCCATGGGAGCCCCAATCCGAGTCCATTAATGGAAACAACTCCTTTAAATTTCAAGTATTGTAACAAACATTATCATTTTTGAGAAATCCCATAGAACTAAGTCAGGATTGTTTTTTATTGTATTTTATAACTCTGAGTTTTGAGTATAGAATATTTAAATTTGATCCATCAAAATCTTCTTTTGAGCTTAATAAGTAGTACTCTTTCAAAGTTCTCTTGTGCCATTGGACCATTTCTTTTATTTGAATGCGATCAGAATTTTTATTAAATTGTGATGGATGTGAGGATTTTATCATTTTCTGTATTGTGTGGTGTTTGAGGTTCCTGGTCCACTTCTCAAGAATTCTCCATATATATATATATATATATATATATATATATATATATATATATATATATATATATATATAT
>JZKD02S1673649.1:241440-254029 GCA_000966675.3 Picea glauca | reverse complement strand
ACTCTTGTTTCTTCTTGGATGCATTCTTCCCATAGACTATCAAACTTCAGTTTCTCCATTTTGGCACATATCGTTTGGATGAATGCATCCAAAGGTCTTGTGAGACCATTTAGGGATGTCATTATGAGTTTGACTTCGTCTATGGTATCTCCAATAGCTTCTAACTGTTCTTTGAATTCTGAGATTCTGGAGAAGTATTCCTGAATCGTTTCTCCTTTCTGCATCCCTGTATTCTTCAGTTGAGTTCTTAGATTCATCTTCCGGTTTATGTTATTTCCTTCATATAGTCTGGTCAAGGCATCAAACATTTCTTTCGAAGTCTTCTTAGATGACACATTAGGAATCAGGTGGTCTTTGATTGAATCTGCAATGATTCTTTTGGCCATGATTGTGTCATTTTGATGCTTTGCCTTTTCTGCAGCATTGACGGGTTCCGATACTTCTTCTTCGACGAATCTTGCTAGGTCATTCTCTTCAAGAATGAGGCCAATTCTATACTTCCAGGCACGAAAGTTTTCCACTCCTAGATTGTCAACAAGCTTAATGCTTGCAGACATCTTTACCTGGAGCTAGGAAAATGACCAAAAAATGAAAGTGCTCAAAATCAAAATCTGAACTTACCAGGAGGTGCGCTTGGTTAAGACGAGTAGCCTAGTGTGTTTGGATCTGAGAAAATCCAACTTTTGCTCCTCCAAATTTGATCTGCAGATTTCTGGACTGGTGCTTCTTGTTTTCTGGTACCTCTGGTACTCTGGTACTTCTGGTACATTGGTTTTCTGGTACGTCTGGTACTTTGTGAAACTAGGGTTTCACTTTCTAGGAGATCCAGCCACTGAAAAGGAGCGCTGAGAGTGCCAAAGTGATCCTTAGGGGAGGGAACACTTTTCTAGATGGTTTTGGGGCTGAAAAGCTTCACCATCAAAAAGCCCTAATTTTCATGTACGACAACAATGACGTTTTTCACTCTTGTGAAAGATGCTTCCTTCAGCTTGGCTCTGAAACCATGTTAATGTTTAAGCCATTATTATAATTCTTTGCATTTCATTAGATAACAATAGCATAATACAAGATCACTGAGAAATACACAATCATAAGAGACAACATTTATCCTGGGAAACCCTCTAGGCCAAGACAGATAATGTGGCGAGCTACATGGACAGGATCGCAGAGTTGAGAGACTAGTTGAGTGCCATTGGGATGGAGGTGGAAGATAGGGAGTTGGTGTTTGTTCCCTTGAATGTTTTTACCTTCTTGGAGGCTTTTTGTTCAGGGCATCCATGCTCAAGAGACATTGCCGACCTTCAACAGGCTCTAGGATGACTCGGTGCGGGGAGAACTCGGGTCGCAGTCCCGTTCAACGCAGCAACATGAAGTAGAAGAAATTGCTCTCATTGGGAGGACGAACAAGTGTAGCAAGAAAAACTACAAGGAGAAGGAAGGCCCGAGGACAAGGAAGAATGACTTGAGTAATGTGATGTATTTCCGATGCTACAAGAAGCCCTAGAGTACATAGAGAGACAGACAAATATGATCTCCATCGATGGAAAGATCCAACATCTGATTACTTAATTAGGCTAGTCCTTTGGGGTTAATAAATAACATATCGAGACTATTCAAATGAATTATATACAGAGGCGAATGAAAAGAAAATCTTTTGAGAAAATAATAATACCTGGAATGTAGAATCTGCAATCCAAAGAGGAGAGAGAGAGAGAGAGAGAGAGAGAGAGAGAGAGATGAGATGCAACATCTTCCTTCCTTCGCCTCTTCTTGGTCGAGATGATCCGGATCTAGATTTTCCTCAATCCAGTATATATCACATGCCCCCTCCTCGGGACTCGACACAACACGACTTCACATACATACAATCACATATATATAGACACAATACATACGAACAAAAACCAACACAAGAACAAACAATCATGAGACATGGGAAGCGCTTCCACATTCACACAACATGACACAACACAAGAGTATAGAGGAGGGGGATGTGAATGAGCAAGATCTTTCCAAAATGTATTCCCTTTCTTTCTTGTGCCTTGCTTTCTCCAACAACTAATTTTGTACGCGCTCTCCATTGTTCCTGTTAAGAGATAAGCCAAAAACATGAACATGGTATTTCAAAAAAGCTAAATATCATACATCTAAAATCAAAGTGAATATGTGTGAGAGTGTAATTCCAAATGAAATTTTCCTTTACCTCTTTCTTTGTCCCGTCATGCTTTCTCCAACAACCAATTTTGCTCCGGCTCTCTATTGTTCCTATCAAAAGATCAGTGAAACACATGAACATGGCATTTCAAAAAAGTTGAACATCCTACATCTAAAATCAAAGTGTATATGTGTGCGCGTGTAACTCCAAATGAAATTTTCCTTTACCTCTTTCTTTGTCGCGCCATGATTTCTCCAACAATCAATTTTGCTCCGACTCTCCATTGGTCCTATCAAAAGATCAGTGAAACACATGACCATGGCATTTCAAAAAAGCTCAACATCATACATCTAAAATCAAAGTGTATATGTGTGCACGTGTAACTCCAAATGAAATTTTCCTTTCTCTTTTTCTTTGTCGCGCCTTGCTTTCTCCAACAACCAAATTTGCTCTGACTCTCCATGGTTCCTATAAAAAGAACAATGAAACACATGACCATGGAATTTCAAAAGAGTTGCACTACATCAATCTAAAATCGAAGTGTGTGTGCGAGTGTGTAACTCCAATAAAACTTTTCCACTAGTCATGCATCAACATAAGCAGTAAGTCCGATATGATAAATGATAAGGAACTTTTAATCTTCTATACCCCTACCTAAGTTATTTCCACTTAACCCTTCGTTCATTCATTTCTTTACCTTGGAAGTCCTTCATCTTGGGTTTGACTTCTTGCTTCTTCGTAGGTAGGGATGAATTTATCCAGATTGTAAGCCCTGTAACAAAACACAAAAAATACAAAAGAAGGTCATGAACCTTACGTATTAAAGTGTATATACATCCTCATGAATCTAATAATTACTCTGCTCTATTCATATTGTAACCAAAAGCTTTTGCAAATTGACAAAAAAAAAAATCAAAACCTACCAGAGACAACAATGACCTCAAACCCAAAAGATAGATAGAATTTACTACTCTTCTAGAAGTAGAATATTCTAAAAGACCAACAAGCAAGGGTGAACCATACTCTCATTTTCGCAGGTGAAGACCCGCAAGAATCCTCGTGGCTAGTTTAGGAGCTGTACAAATAAAAACACGCAAAGTAGAATCAGAACACTCTAAATACAGTGGCAATTTAAATGAAAATATATACATTGAAAAAAATCATAACAAGTGTTAGAAAATCATGATATAAGAGTAAGAAAACAAAATCATAGCTTAGTTAAAAATATATTTCATGGTTGCAACTACATTAAAAGGCATCCGACCATACACAGGTCACAACATGAGATAACTATGTCTCGTGTGTTGTGTTTGTGTGCATATTGCAAGCTAATATAAATTAACATACACCTTGATTATAAATATGGTATGAGTGTTTTAGCTTTTGGGGTTACTTCGGAAGTGTTTACAATATGTTTGGGGGTGCTTCATGAGATGTCGGGTTTATAGTGTATGGTAGACCCTTGGTGTTCCAAGATGGATTCGCACATTAGAGGTGGCTTACTCTTGGTTGCTAGACCCTCAACGGATGCGTACATGACATTCTTCCTGTTGAGATTTGGGTACCTTGGAAAGTGGTCCCCCTGTGTTTGTGAATCTCTAAACACAAAGGGGGAGACTATTACCCTCATTACTTTACTTTATGATTCTAATTTCACTTTGACTTAAGAGATTTAAGTCAAAGTGAAATATGTCACTTATGTAAAAACTGACTATTAATTCACCTTATGGGTGAATTGAGGGACATAAAAAGAAACAAGGAAACTAAGCCAAAGTGGGTTTTGAGTTGAGATTCTTTTTGGAAGATCTCAACCTTTGATTAGAAATGGGATGGGATGATCTCATCCATCCATTTCTACCGTTCTTTATGATTTCTATAAAGAGGGCGCAAAGGGCATTTGGAGGCAAATTCACTTGTATGTTCACCAAGAGAGTTTGGAGAAGGGCAAGAGGATGGGAATGGAATCATTGGGAGAGGAGAGTTTGGGCGTCTCCATTCATGGATGTCTCATGGAGGCTTAGGGCCCATATTATTTGTGGTGATCACACTTGCTTGGAGGAGGGCGCACAGCTAGCAGGGAGCATCAATACTTGGAGGAAGTCAGATCTGATTGTTTCAGTGGAGAGGCAACACACAAGACCAGATTTCTGTGGTGGGGTTTCTTCATTGGGTCAAAGAGGAAGGATGGCGCTTCACTTCAGTGGACAGAGCAACAAAGGGAGAGGGCACACTAAGCTTGGGCACATATCTCATTGGATCCTTTGGCAAGGCTCAACAGGAGATTGCTATGTATACAGGTTCCTTTGTATTGTATTACTTGTTGTATCTCATGCTATAGATCATTATTATATATACTTTCATCCCAAACTAGTTTTCATGTTGACCAAAAATACTTGTGTTCATTTCATGCATACTTAGAGTTTAGATCAACTTGTTAGAGTTGTAAAGATCATGAGAAGTGTTATCTGTTTTGAGTATATTGCATGTGCTAACATTCAGGTATAAAAACACTTGCAAGGGCACCTCAAAAGGACATTTAACCACCAAAATTATCAGCAAAAAGTTACTAAACAGTTTGTTGTCCTAAAAAGACAGCAAAAGACAGTTTTGAGATTGTGAACTTAAATCCAAAATAAAGGTCAAGGAATGACCTGTTTTGGCAGCATGATAGTACCTCAGAATTTCTACACTTCCTTGGAGCATTGGATACATATGGACCCTGGTGACTTCTTCATTTAGTAGACACTTGAAGGGAGGTTGCTTGCTTGGAGGGCGACTGCATTGGATGAGGAGTGTTAGGCATTCTGGACGAGGGAGTTGAGCCCTAGAGACGACAATGTCTTGCTTGCATGGAGCCTTACACTTGACTTGAGGATGCTTGGGTTGAGCAAGAGAACATGTAGGTGTGGTGCTCCCTGAGGAGGCACATGAACTTGGAGATGCATCCGAGCTCCGGACCCTTGGGGGTAGCACTCATGCCTTGGACCCTTGCTCGTTTATTGACATCAACATGGAGCTTCACACGTGTTACTTGTAGAGGGAGCGCTTCACTCGTGTGCAACTACTTGTATCTTGCAGGTCGTTAGTATTGGAAGAGGTCCACTAGTCATTGACGACCTCGCTTCACCTCTCACATAAATAGAGGAAGGAGAGACTCATTTATCGTCATCATTGTACTCTTTTCTTTGTACTTCTCTTATAGGAGGAAGGTGCCAGGATTCTCAAGGAAACCCAAGGAGAAGTCATGAAGAGAGAAGAAAACGTTTTTTTTGGGAGCTTGTTCTTGTGAGATACCAGGGTTTGATCCTAGGAGCAAGATGTGGAGGATGACGATCCCCTAATCGATTACGCGCTTTTTCTTGTTCTTCTTTACACTTGGGTTAGAGATGTAAGAGGAGGAGCACTAGTGTTTCTTGGAACAGTCTTGAAGCTACACCCGTGGCTTGATCCCCAAGGAAGCATCCGAGTTATTGTTGGGCGATAAACCCTAAATTGTACTTGTTAAGGAGTAAGAAAAGAGGAGACACCTTGCACCTGGCCAAGCATGGCTTGCCAGTGGCGACTGTACCTTGTTGGAGTATCTTTGGTTGATCCTGACTTTTCCTTGGTTTTCCCTGCCTAGGGTTTTGGAGAGTTTGGAGTCTTCTATCAGCATGTGATGAGAAGAGAGTATGTACTTAAACTCAATCTAGTCTTATCTGTATGTATATGCGCTTCTCAGAGGTCGAAAATTGTCTTATTGCAGATTTGATTTTCAGAGAAGATTTTCTACAAGGTTTCTAGCAATTATATGTCTTGCAGATTCGTCACGAGTTAATGATGAAATTGTTAGGTATTTTAACATTTATATTGAAGCGACTAGGACAGATTTACTACTGTAAACCTTCATTAATTGTGGTGATTTCAGATCTGGTTTATGCATGAAAAGATTGCCCCGAAGGGATAGAACTTGTTTCCATATATTAGGTGTCTTCTCTCTTGCATTGCCTAGTGTATTGGAGTTGATGTGAACTGAAAGAATGTCTGTTGTTTGTTGCTGTAATTTATATTTCAGTTCAGCCCTAATGATGATAATTCGCAGTGATTAAATCTATGGAACCTCGAAGGAGGTGAAATTTCTGAACTTGCAAAAGAAATCTCAATTCATGAAATTTCTACGTAGTATCGGAGCTTTCTTGCTGAAATCAATCTTTTGGTGAAGGAGGAGTTGGTGTTTTAGTTACGTTGTTCCTGGGATTCGTAGGTTAAACTCGTGCAAGTTGCTTGGGTGTGAAACCCTAGAATGTTTGAATGAAGCGTATGAGCCCTAGAAGGGCTTGTGCTACTTCATTATTGTTAACTATTCTTTTGAGGTGGATTTAGATCTTGCACACATGTCCGCCATTGCACTTAGAGAATATGAAAAGTTGGAAGGAGTTTCCAATTTCATCCCTCGGAAGCTTCGGCCATGGATGCCTGCGAAGGAAGCCATGATTTAGGAACACGTTGAGAAAGAGATTATGACACCTGTCAATGCAGAGTTCTTGGATGCTCATAACAAGGAGGTGGCCAAGGCAACGACAACCATTCTTGATTCTATGAAGGATCCCTTCATAGCTCACAGGGCAGACAAGACGACCAACAAGGAGATGTCTCGAGATTTCATTGGTTTGTTCTAATGTTTCTCAATAGTTTCTCGATTGCAACACCTGGTGATACGGAGTTGTTGAATGCTCATAACAAGGAGGCGGGCAAAAGGCAAAGACAACCATTCTTGATTTCGTGAAGAATATCTTCGTAACTCACAGGGCGGACAAGATGACCAACAAGGAGATGTCTCAGGCTTTGATTGGTTTTGCAAAACAAGCCCTGGGCCATCCCCATGTGCCAAGACAGATAATGTGGTGAGCTACATGGACGGTATCACAGAGTTGAGAGACCAGTTCAGTGCCATTGGGACGTAGGTGGAAGATAGGGAGTTGGTGTTTGTTCACTTGAATGGATTTACCATCTTGGAGGCTTTTTGATCAGGGCGTCCATGCTCGAGAGACATTGTCGACCTTCAACAGGCTCTAGGATGACCCGGTGTGGGAAGAACTCGGGTCGCAGTCCCGTTCAACATAGCAACAGGAAGTAGAAGAGATTGCTCTCATTGGGAGGACGAACAAGTGTAGCAAGAAAAACTACAAGGAGAAGGAAGGCCAGGGGAAAAGGAAGAAGGACTTGAGTAATGTGATGTGTTTCCGATGCTACAAGAAACCCTAGAGAACATAGAGAGACAGACAAATCTGATCTCCATCGACGGAAAGATCCAACATCTGATTACTTAATTAGGCTAGTCCTTTGGGGTTAATAAATAACATATCGAGACTATTCAAATGAATTATATACAGAGACGAATGAAAAGAAAAGCTTTTGAGAAAATAATAATACCTGGAATAGAGAATCTACAATCCAAAGAGGGGGGAGAGAGAGAGAGAGAGAGATAAGATGCAACATCTTCCTTCCTTCACCTCTTCCTGGTCGAGATGATCCGGATCTAGATTTTGCTCATTCCAATATATATCACATGCCCCCTCTTTGGGACTCGACACAACACGACTTCACATACATACAATCACATATATACAGACACAACACATACGAACAAACACCAACACAAGAACAAACAATCACGGGACATGGGAAGCACTTCCACATTCACACAACATTACACAACACAGGAGTATAGAGGAGAAGGATGTGAATGAGCAAGATCTTTCCAAAATGCATTCCCTTTCTTTGTTGTGTCGTGCTTTCCCCAACAACTAATTTTGCTCGCGCTCTCTATTGTTCCTGTTAAGAGATAAGCCAAACACATGAACATGGTATTTCAAAAAAGCTAAATATCATACATCTAAAATCAAAGTGAACATGTGTGCGCGTATAACTCCAAAATAAATTTTCCTTTACCTCTTTCTTTGTCGCATCATGCTTTCTCCAACAACCAATTTTGCTCCGGCTCTCCATTGTTCCTATCAAAAGATCAGTGAAACACATGACCATGGCATTTGAAAAAAGATGAACATCATATATCTAAAATCAAAGTGTATATGTGTGCGAGTGTAACTCCAAATGAAATTTTCCTTTACCTCTTTTGTTTGTCGCGCCATGATTTCTCCAACAACCAATTTTGCTTCGACTCTCCATTGTTCCTATCAAAAGATCAGTGAAACACATGACCATGGCATTTCAAAAAAGCTCAACATCATACATCTAAAATCAAAGTGTATATGTGTGCACGTGTAACTCCAAATAAAATTTTCCCTTCTCTTTTTCTTTGTCACTCCATGCTTTCTCCAACAACCAAATTTTCTCTAACTCTCCTTGGTCCCTATAAAAAGAACAGTGAAACACATGAGCATGGCATTTCAAAAGAGTTGCACTACATCAATCTAAAACCGAAGTGTGTGTGTGTGTGTGTCTGTGTGTGCGTGGGTGTAACTCCAATCAAACTTTTCCACTACTCGTGCATCAACATAAGCAATAAGCCCGATATGATAAATGATAAGGAACTTTTAATTTTCTATACCCCTACCTAAGTTATTTCCACTTAAACCTTCGTTCATTCCTTTCTTTACCTTGGAATTCCTTTGTCTTGGGTTTGACTTCTTGCTTCTTCGTAGGTAGGGATGAATTTATCCGGATTGTAAGCCCTATAAAAAAACACAAAAAATATAAAAGAAAGTCATGAACCTTGCATATTAAAATACATATACGTCTTCGTGAATCTACTAATTACTCTGCTCTAATTCATGTTGTAACCAAAAGATTTTGCAAATTGACAAAAAAAAAAATCAAAACTTACCAGAGACAACAATGACATCAAACCCAATAGATAGATAGAATTTATTACTCTTCTAGAAGGAGAATATTCTAAAAGACCAACAAGCAAGGGTGAACCATACTCTCATTTTCCCAGGTGAATCCTTGTGGCTATATTAGGAGCTGTACAAATAAAATCACGCAAAGCAGAATCAGAACACTCAAAATACAGTGGCAATTTAAATGAAAATATATACATTGAAGAAAATCAAAACAAGTGTTAGCAAATCATGATATAAGAGTAAGAAAACAAAATCATAGCTTAGTTAAAAATTTATTTCATGGTTGCAACTACATTAAAAGGCATCCGACCATACACAGGTCACAACATGAGATAACTATGTCTCGTGTGTTGTGTTTGTGTGCATATTGCAAGCTAATAGAAGTTAACATACACCTTGATTATAAATATGGTATGGGTGTTTTAGCTTTTGGGGTTACTTCGGTAGTTTTTACAATATGTTTGGGGGTGTTTCATGAGATGTCGGGTTTATAGCGTATGGTATACCCTTGGTGTTCCAAGATGGATGGTATATCCTCTTGGTTGCTAGACCCTCAACGAATGCTTACATGACATTCTTCCTGTTGAGATTTGGGTACCTTGGAAAGTGGTCCCCCTGTGTTTCTGAGTCTCTAAACACAAAGGGGGAGACTATTACCCTCATTACTTTACTTTATGATTCTAATTTCACTTTTACTTAAGAGATTTAAGTCAAAGTGAAATATGCCACTTATGTCAAAAGTGACTATTAATTCACTTTATGGGTGAATTGAGGGACATAAAAAAAAATAAGGAAACTAAGCCAAAGTGGGTTTTGAGTTGAGTTTCTTTTTGGAATATCTCAACCTTTGATTAGAAATGGGATGGGATCATCTCATCCATCCATTTCTAGTGTTCCTTATGATTTCTATAAAGAGGGCGCAAAGGGCATTTGGAGGCAAATTCACTTGTATGTTCACCAAGAGAATTTGGAGAAACACAAGAGGATGGGAATGGAAGCATTGAGAGAGGAGAGATTTGGTGTCTCCATTCATGGAGGGATCATGGAGGCTTAGGGCCCGTATTTTTTGTGGTGATCACACTTTCTTGGAGGAGGGCGCACCATAGGAGGGGGGCGCACAACTAGCAGGGAGCATCAATACTTGGAGGAAGTCAGATATGATTGTTTCAGTGGAGAGGCAACACACAAGAGCAGATTTCTGGGGTGGGGTTTCTTCATTGGGTCAAAGAGGAAGGAGGGCGCTTCACTTCAGTGGACAGAGCAGCAAAGGGAGAGGGCGCACTAAGCTAGGGCACATATCTCAATGGATCCTTTGGTAAGGCTCAACATGAGCTTGCTATGTATACAGGTTCCTTTGTATTGTATTACTTGTTGTATCTCATGCTTGAGGAGTTGGTGTTTCAGTTGCATTGTTCCTAGGATTTGTAGATTAACCTCATGCAGGTTGCTTGGGTGTGAAACCCTAGGACGTTTGTGTTGAAATAATGTAACTGCAAAGAGTATTCTTATTATTATTCATAGGATCAATCCCCATTGTGGATTGATCATGTCGGTTATTGTAATAGGACCAAATCCCCTTTGCGGATTTGTCAAAAGACAATTGTAATAGGCAGAATAAGAAGTTGGCCCCAACAGATATTAAAGAGAGACCCAAAAATATAATAAAGGTGGGTTTACCCACCCAGTTTGAGAAGTCGTCCCTGTCAGTGAAGAGACACTTCACACGTGCCAGACTTGTATAAATAAAGGAGGCTAGCACCTCACTTAGACACAACTCACTTGCTCAGTTTGAGAGACAAGTTCTGATCTGTTACCGGAGAAGGAAAGAGAGAGTGGCGCATATCTAGGAGAGGAATTTCTGTATTAGCATAAGAGATCTCTTGGCATTGTATTGTCTATCTATATTAAGGATGTTTTGCTGGGTTTTCTTCCCCTAGAGGGTTTCCCAGAATAAATGTCGTGTCTCTTGTGATTGTGTATTTCTCAGTGATCTTGGATTATGCTATTGTTATCTAATGAAATGCAAACATCTATAATAATGGCTTAGACATTAACATGGTATCAGAGCCAAGCTAAAGGAAGCATCTTTCACAAGTGAAAAACATCACTATTACCGTATATGAAAATTAGGGTTTTTTTATGGTGAAGCTTTTCAGCGCCGATACCATCTAGAAAAGTTCACCCTCCCTAAGGATCATTTTGGCACTCTCAGCGCACCTTTTCAGTGGTTGGATCTCTCGGAAAGTGAAACCCTAGTTTCACAAAGTACCAGAAAACCAGTGTACCAGAAGTACCAGAAGTACCAGAGTACCAGAGGTACCAGAAAACCAGAAGCACCAGTCCAGAAATCCGCAGATCAAGTTTGGAGGAGCAAAAGTTGGATTTTCTTAGATCCAAACACACTAGGCTACTCGCCTCAGGCAAGCGCACCTCCTGGTAAGTTCAGTTTTTTATTTTGAGCACTTTTATTTTTCAGTCATTTTCCTAGCTCCAGGTAAAGATGTCTACGAGCATTAAGCTTGTTGACAAGTTAGAAGGAATGGAAAAATTCCGTGCCTAGAAGTATAGGATTGGCCTCATTCTTGAAGAGAATGACCTAGCAAGATTCATCAAAGAAGAATTACCGAAACCCGACGATGCTGCAGAAAAGGCAAAGCATCAAAAGGACACAATAAGGGCCAAAAGAATCATTGCAGATTCAATTAAAGACCACCCGATTTCTTATGTGTCATCTAAGAAGAGATCAAAGACCATGTGTTGATCTCTACCCTCTTAGGATTTGTAGCACCTGGAGAGGACACTTGGCTCATTGATAGTGGTGCATCCAAGCACATGACGAGACAAAGAAACATTCTCTCTTGTATCTCAGAAAAGCAGTTTTCTCAGAAAGTGACACTTGGTGATGATTACCAATATCCCATCAAGGGAGTCAAAGAATCAAACCATAAACTGATTTCAGGGAATTCACTAAAAATGAAGGACGTACTATATGTACTAGGCTTGAAGAAGAACCTACTCTCCATTTCAGCTTTAGAGAAGAAATGCTTCAGAGTTGCCTTTATAGATGGAGAAGTTCTTATGTGGGCTAAAGGAGAAACTTTAAATGAAGCAATCGTCATTGGAAATGAAGAAAATGGCTTATATAAACTAAAGGGTCACTCAGAGGCTACCATGATCCACACCATTGAAGACTCATGTGAACTTTGACACAGAGGGTTATCCCACATCAACTACAAGGCACTAACATACATATGCAAAGCAGTCACAGGTTTACTAGAACTCAAAGGTGACCATAAAGGCGTATGCAATGGATGTGCACAAGGGAAGAATATCAAGAACCCGTTTCCGAAGAGGGACAATAAGTCAGAAGGAGTCCTAGAACTCATCCATTCGGATGTGTGTGGCGCAATTCCATCATCCTCCATTAGTGGGTATGTATATTATGTAACATTCATTGATGATTACTCTCGTGAAACCTGGATATATTTCTTAAATACTAAAGATGAAGTGTTCAGTAAGTTCAAGGAATTCAAAGCCTTGATAGAGAACCTTTCTGAAAAGAAGATTAAGATACTCAGGTCAGATAATG
>JZKD02S1673649.1:198178-208220 GCA_000966675.3 Picea glauca | reverse complement strand
TTGTTGATCAAGTACTTGTGTGTTACTTGGTGTGGTAGTGTACCACTGGATTGTAGTTATGTACTACTATGGATAGACACAGTTGTGTTCTATTTTGTTCTGATTGCCTTGAAGAGTATCAACAGTTTATTGGAAATAATTATCAGCCAGATGAATGATGAACAAAGATTTTCCAGACAGAAAATGGTTTAGAACATTTACTCTTGTAGATTAGAAGAATGGCTCTTGTATCACTCCGTGGAGTGAGCATCATGTCTGATTACTCATATAGAGTATGGTTTCGAGAGATGATGCAGCTGATGATGATGATGGTGCTCATGATCTAGTCATGATCTAGTCTATATAACTATGTTGATGCTACCAGGTGAATGGTATGTTTTATGCTCAAGACCATTACCTATAATACCTCCCTAGCTAGGAGGGAGTGTTGATATTATGGTAGCTGCGGGAGGTATTTACCTCCACATGTAAACCTGACGAGGATAGAATACTTTGAGAAGCAAGAAGAAACCCTAATGAGTTGGATAATAACCTTAGAAGACTTGTCAGCTCAAGAAGATAATTTATATTAGGTTATTAGCCTCCAAGAGAAGAAGTCGGCTAGAAATAATAATATATACTGAACAGACAGATACCCAGAATGAGAAGTCGACCTAGGCAGTTAGCCAGAATTAGTATAAATACAGGAGGCCAGTTCTCATTCTGGCAGGCAGTCTCAGAATTGCAGAGCAACACTTGTGCGCATTGCAGTGCCCAGTTTTGTGCGTAGGTTTGAGGAGAGCTTCCATTGCAGTTGCTACAGCTAGCAGATCACGTTTGGCTTGGACTATCTCTTGGCTAGGGTTTGGAACATCTGATCATCTCTTTTTGGTGCGCTATCCTTGGGGAAAGGTGCGCTACCCTTTGTTTGGCTATCTAGCCTAGGGTTTGCTTCCAGAGTGATTCTTTGTCAAGGTTAAGGTGCTTGGAGGGTGGCTTCGACCTATGGTTAGGTGACAATAGAGATATTGTCAATGGTAAAACAAGCACATCCATTATATTCTAACAAGGGTTCCCGAGGAAGCTGCAGGAAAAGTCATGAAGAGAGAAGAAAACGTTTTTTTTGGGAGCTTGCTCTGTTGAGATGTAAGGGTTTGATCTTGGAAGCAAGATGTCGGGGATGAAAATCCCATAAGCGATCATGCACTTTTTCTTATTCTTATTTACACTTTGGGTAGAGATGTAAGAGGAGCGCTAGTGTTTCTTGGAGCATTCTTGAAGCTACACCCGAGGCTTGATCCCCAAGGAGGCATCAGAGTTATTGTTGGACGATAAATCCTAAATTGTACTTGTTAAGGAGGAAGAAAAGAGTATATGCCTTGCACCTAGCAAAGGAGGGCTTGCCAGTGGCGACTCTACCTTGTTGGAGTATCTTTGGTCGATCCACGGTTTTCCTTGGCTTTCCCTTGCTAGGGTTTTGGAGAGCTTAGAGGCTTGTACCTACTTGTGATGAGATGAGAGTTTGTACTTAAACTCCATCTAGTCTTATATGTATGTATACGAGGTTTTCACGGGTCCAAAATTGTCTTATTGCAGATTTAATTTTCAAATAACATTGTCTTCAAGGTTTCTAGCAGTTTTATATCTTGCGGATTCGGCATAAGTTAACGCTAAAATTGTTAGGGATTTTAACATTTATATTGAATATGTTATCAACAACTCCTAGGGATAACTAAGGAGATGATGTCTCGAAGCCCTCAGGTTGTAGACATGGAGTATTGGGAGACAGTTTGACCAGCAATGTCCACTTGCACATACAAAGACCCACCTCGCCACCACAGCTTCAGGTTTATCACGACGGTATCCACCACATCAGCTGGCTTCCTGAAGACATTGGGTCTTACTCCATGAGGTACAAGCCAGGTATTATGGTGAGTGTCATTTCAATATTTGAGGCATTTGAGTTTGTTGCATCTATTACTGCTTTTAATTATGTAACGTTTGCTTGGACATTATGTTCTATGCCCCGTTTTACTTTGGGGGTTGACATTGCACCCTAGTAAGTGGGTCACCCTTAGGGATAGGTTTTCCACTAGGAGGTCCTCTTGAGGAGTCATTGTTCCATTCTTGACCATACTTGTCACTTTCCACACTTCATCCCCTCATCTCCTTACCTTTTGGGATCTTCGGGTATACTGACCCAAGAAGGGGTTGTCCCTCATTTCATGGGAGGAAGGGGTTGAAGGCCCAAAGGCTTGTAGCTGGCAAAAAATAAAAGCCAATCATTAACCTTCTAGATGCTCGCCCAGGGATCTCGAGGACAATGAAATGTCTTTCATAAGAAAATCATGGGACCCATGAAAAATAACAAATAACGAAATGCCAACCAAGGTGGAGCATGTGTGGGCACTGTTTTTAATGCTTAAGTAGAATCCCCACACATGTTTTCAACTTTGGGAAACATGATGTAATGGGAGAGTAGTCATCTCTAACCAAGTTCAAACTTGGGGGAGAGTGATCATCTTTGACCAAGTCTCATAGGGTTATATTAAAAATAATGTATTTGGGTGGGTGGTCAAGTATGACCAAGTCCCCTATGATTTATAATAATAATATTATAATATTAAGGTCGTGGCCTAGCCAAAAACAAAATTGAGACCCCCTTGTTTGTGGGACAAGGGACCCCCCTCCACGCAACGATTTGATTGCTTAGTCTAACCCTCTCCAAATTTGAACCTTTAACCTCCAAGGAGAAAACACATGTTCTTGACCACTAGACCCACTCTAGTTGTAGAATGAAATAGGAAAAATGAAGTGAAAATAATAAATTACAAATATAATACATAGCCTAACTAAGTCCACTGTGAACATAGGGACTAAGTCTCATCAAGGAATAATGAGACAAGAAGTCAGATGAACTTTCATTCAACACGAATAATTGAGGGAGAGAAGGATCACTAATGATGGTACTTTGGTCCCCCTTTGAACTTGAGATGGTCATGTGCTCTAAAGGTTGGATAGATCTATACTATACCTAAAAAAGCTAGATAATATTCAGCCCTAATCTTCTTCTGTATGAGTGAAAGTCTTAAAAAACTACAAATCAGCCCCATTTTTTTCTCTATTACATGTGGAACTGATAAGAAAAAGTTGAATCACATAATATTCACATTAATTATTTCTAATAGAAAAAATCCTACATGTGCAAAGTAACCAATACAATTTTGGAATGAGATCTCTAAATTTCTTTTTTTTTTTATAGGTGGAACTGATAAGAAAAAGCTCAATCACATGACATTCATATTCATTATCTCTAATAGAAAAAATCCTACATGTGCAAAACAACCAATACAATTTTGGAATGAGATCTCTATATTTACTTATTTATAGGTGTCAAAGAGGCAAGCAAAATATATGTTAGTGGTCTTTTTGTGTAAAAAGGACACCCTAAACCCACCTACTCAAAAGGGCACTTTCAAAATAGGCCAAGAGAGCAAGTTGAGAAAAACAAGGTAGATAATGTCAAATAAAGACCAGAATGCTAAATAAAAACCTAAGAGTTGAGCCCAATTAAGCCTCAAAAGCATAAAGCCTCAAAAGCATAGATAATTCATATAATGGTCAAAACATAAATATATGTGATAAGAGTTAACACCAAGATTTCCAACTTACACAAATCTACATTGTCATGGAGTCCAGATTTCACTTTGTGGATGCCCTTGCATTGGAGCCTTTCATAGTAGGAAAATCTACATTGTCATGGAGTTAAGATTTCACTTTGTGGGTCCCCAAAACCCGTGTTAGCTTTAAGGGTTACTATGAAAGTGTTTACACCGTGTTTGTGGGTGCTTCAGAAGATTTGAGGTGCATGTTGTATGACCAGCCCCTTGATGGTCCGTGATGATCCATGATGTATTTGCACATTGGAGATGGCTTACTTAGGGGTTGTTTGAACTTTGACCTCAACTGGGTGCTTGCATGATGTGTATGATCATCCCCTTGATGGTTTGTGATGGATTTGAAAATTGGAGATGGTCTGTGATGTATTTACACATCGGAGATGGCTTACCCAGAGGTTGTTTGACCTCAACTAGGTGCTTGTGTGATATTCTTCCCTAGGGAATTGTGATCTTCCGATAGCTTGGTGACATTCTACATGCTAGGCACAAGGAGATGATTTCTTGCTTTGAGAATGCCCTACTTAGAAGGAGAAGTGTTTTACATCTTGGAGGATTCATTGGGCTAAACATCATGGAGTAGCTTGGATGGTTGTATGGAGACTTGTAGTTGACTTGGCGATGCCTAGGTTGCAACAATGTTCATGCAAGGGGAGTGGAGCGAGTGGAGTACATGGCTTAGGAGGTTTGTTGGAGTCAATGGAGGCTTGTAGGAGGAGTGTTTGACACACCTCGTGGAGCACCCTTGCATTTGAGCCTTTCTTTTCGACAACATCACCTTGGAGCTTGACATGTTTACCCTTGGAGTGTAGCACTCCACATCTGCGAGCCTACATGTGTCTTTGTAGGTTGCTTGTAATGTCATGGGCCCACATAAGTATTGTTGGCCTCCCTTAACTCTCATATATATATAGAGAGAAAATAGAGAATCCTTTCATTAATCATCATTGTACTCTTCTCTTTGTACTTGTCTTATTAGAGTGAGACACAAGGGTTCATGAGGAAGCCCTATGAGAAGTCATGAAAGGGAAAGAGGATGTCTTTGTTGGGAGCTCACTTTTGTGAGATACTAGGGTTTACTCTTGTGAAGAAAACGTTGGAGATGATGGTATTTCTATATTTATTCACTCTTATCACTCTTGTCTTAGAGATGTGACTAGAAGGAGTGAACTAGTATTACCCTCTCTTGTGCTTCTTCTTTTTGTTAATTTTTTGTAGCATCAGAAGGTGTCTGCTCATGCCTATGTGTCCGAGGCATGTGAGGGGACATTAAACTTACCTATTTCAGCCTAAATATGACTTAGGAAACCTAGCCAAAAACCTCCTTGTTAGTGGTTTGTGGGGCCCTGCTGACTGGGGCGCTCGACCTAGTGCTATGTGGAGCCCTGCTGAGTGGATCGCCCAACTTAGTGGAGATTGGGGTCTACAGAAGAGGGGTGGCTCAATATGAGTTGTTGAAGCTCCAGTTGGGCACTAATCCCAAGGCAACAGGTGAGGGGGCTGGGGTATAGGGTGGCTAAGGGTGTTGGGCATGCTCATTTCAATCATTTGGTGAGAAAGATGAGAGTGGGAGCAAGGGAGAGAGAAGGGAAAGATGAGTTGTTGCTGAAGGATATTTCTGTGTTGGTTTAGGGCACTCAGTGGAGGCCATCTACATGCCATACTGTGCAGCAGAAACAACCTATACGCAGGGCCATATACAACAGCAACAGTGAAGCTGATTTCTGAGCATATTCAGCTAAAGAAAGAAGGCAAAACCAGAGGATTTCTAGTAGAAGTTTGGGGTTGCACACAATAGCCTGGTACAACCATCAGAAGAGGCCATAACAGGCCATACAAGACAGCCAGAAGGAGGCCATACAGGTTAGAGGAAGCTAGTATGAACAACATTTGTTTTACTGGCCCAAAATCTGAGCATAATCCTTCTACTGTTTTGTAAGAACTTTCTGATTATTATTTGTTGTTGTACCTTCTCTCTGAAAGCCTAATAAAGCTCCCCTCTTAGTTGGTTTTCCCCACACCGAGGTTTCCAGGGTACCCACTATGTTAATGTGTGCGTTTGGTTTTATTTTCTTTCGTTGTGCATGCATGTATACTCAGCTGGTGTAATCTTAGCATAGATTAGATTTAAAATTTGGTGTTGAAATTCATTTCTAGGTTAAAATCTATTGGCTAGATTATCTTAGTTTGCTGGCTATTAAAAGTTTTACATGGTATCAGAGTTGTTCCTATGATTAGCACACAGGTCACATGTTGAAGTCTCAGAGACTTTCTAAAGGTTCCAGCAGCCCAGGATCAGAACTTTCATGGCTACAGCATGAGGTATGAGGATAGCCTTGAGGGGGCCTCAAACTATCTTCAGTGGTAGGTCAGAATCACAGCCGTGCTCAAGGAGAACAAGTTGTGGTCTTATGTCAGAATTGTAGTTCATGTACTAGTCCATAATCCTATTTATTTGGACCTCCATGAGGTGAAAGAAGCCAGGGCACAGAGGATTCTGTTGGATGTTGTTGAAGACCATCTTATTCCACATCTGGCTGAGAAGAAAACAACCAAGGAAATGTGGGATGCTCTAACCAAATTGTATCAGAGTGACAACTAGAACCAAAAGATGGCTCTTAGGGACAAGTTTCATGCGACCAAGATGGAAAGGGGTGAAGGTGTGACTTCCTACCTCACTAGGCTCACACAAGTCAAAGATGAGCTAGCAACAGTAGGGGATATCATTCTTGAAGAAAAGATGGTACAAATTTCCTTGAATGGTTTTGGAAAACAGTGGGATGTATTTGTCAAGTGTGTGGTGGGAAGATAGAATATGCCTACTTGAGAGAGGCTATGGGATGATTTTACACAAGAAGAGATCCAAGAGGGGTCTCAACATGGAGAGCAGAAAAGGAAATCTGAAGATGAAGACACCTTACTTTGGTAGCAAAGGGCAAGGGGAAGAGCAAGAAGAGTTCAGCTGAAGGAACCTCTTCAAGACATGGCAAAAGATTGGCACCAACAAAGTCAAGTGCTTTGCTTACCATCAGCTTGGGCATTTTTCTAGCCAATGTCCCAATAGGAAGAAGGGAAAACCCAAGAAGAAAATGGATGCTACTGCTAATATGGATGCATTTGCAGCCAGATTTGAAGATGAATTTTCACTACTAGCATGCTTATCCACCTCCATGGTCACTGGTACATGGTACATTGACGTTGGTGCTTCATGTCACATGACAGGGGTGTGTGAGTACTTTAGCAACTTGAAGGAGTATAATGCCAACCTCAACATTGTAGTTGGGATAATGCACAGTACATGCCAACAGGCAAAGAAACCGAGGTTTCTGTCATGTCCCCTCCCCTTTGACTCCATCAAAGGAGGGGCGCTTTGGCTGAAGGGGCTCCCCATAGGCCATAATCCCCAAAGATAGGGGAGTCGTGGGTGCAAAAAGGGTGTGTTGAGGTCGACCTTCCTTCACCCACAATTTACATGACAACCGACGTAAACTAAAGGACAATCATCCACAAAAAAGGGAGAGCCGACTTTATATAAGGGACTTGTTATCCCCATTTTGTGGATAACTAAGGAGATTATGTCTCAAGGCCCCCATGTTGCAGATATGGATTATCGAGAGACTACATGACCAACAGTACCCTTTTGCACAGATGGAAACCCCTCTCACCACCACAAATGGTCAAATATTTCCAGATGGCATCCACCACATTAGCTGGCTTCCTAAAGGTAGTGGGCCTTGCTCCAGAAGGTACAAGTCAGTATTATGGTGAGGATCATTTCAATATTTAAGACAATTGAGTATGTTGTATCTTAGATTTCTCTAGATTTCACAATATATGCTTGGACATTATGCCTTTTACCTTGCTTCACCTTGGTGGTTGACATTCTGCTCTAGTAAGTGGTCTTCCTTGGGGATGAGTTTGCTACTAGGTACTCCCTTAAAGAGCCATTGTACCATTCACGACTATACTTACCACTTTCCATCATTATTCCCCTCCATTTCCTTATTTCTTGGGATTTTAGGGTGTATTGACCCAAGAAGGGGTTGTCCCTCATTCTATGGGAAGAAGGGGTTGAAGGCCTAGAGAGGTTGATGTTGGGTAAAAGATAAAAGCCCTGTATAAACCTTCCATATGCTTCGTCCAGGGATCATCCAAGAAAGCAGTGAAACACTTATTTTTGGGTAAAGGGGACCCATAATATAGACACACCATGGGATACTCTCTCATACCTCATGGACCCTGGACGATGGATAGATGAGCTTAGACATTGCAGATATGGTTAGATTGGCTATTAGATGGGCAGGAAGCCCACACTATGGATAGTGCACCCCGAAGCCACATTAGACTTTGATTTGAGGATGTTGCACTTGGAGATGATTGGACACCCCTTGGAGAGATGATGGACCTTTCTTCCACCTTGGACATTTTCCTTTTCCACCTTAGACGTTGAGCATATTGATGATGGCTTCATGAACTATGATGGTTTGATGATGGTGGGGATACCATACCACTAGGACATCCATTTTGATGATGAGATGTGACCTTTGATGAGGAGGTGTAACTTTTCACCATGCTTTGCACCTTTTAATGATGAGACGTGGCCTTTGGAGGCCCTTGTACCCTTCTAGAGCATGTCATCACCCTTTTTATGGCATCCTATATTCACATGTGCCATTCTTGAGGGGACATTTTGGTGTTTTAGCATGTTTTATTATTGTTTGAGGATATTTTGGAGGTTGGCCATCACCTATCGCACTTGTATCATGGATATTTTATGTTTTAGAGGAATTTTTAGGGTTATAGTTCTAGGGTTACCTCATATAAGAAGGCTATGTTACCTCATTATAAAATCATAACTCACACTTGTGGAGAATCATTACTACTTGTCTTCTTATCTTCTTTTCTCATCATGGAGCTCTCATGCACACTTTTGGAGTGGTATTGTGAATGTTGTTGATGATATTGTAGCTTCAGGAGGTATTCCTACTAGAGGCCATGGTGTTAGGCATGTAGGAATCTTTGTTGGCACCAAATCAACCTTTCATTTCAGTGAAATCGGCCTTGGAATGAGGCTGCTAGGGACTCATTGGCAAGATGATGGGCTTTGTGGGCTTGTGTGGGGGTGCCACACCCACAAAGAGGAATAAAATATTCTAATTAATTGTTCAGTATAGAAAGGGCTCTCAAACTCACTCATTAGACTTGTATATAAAGGAGAGAGGTCATTGTGACATTTCATCATTGTGCAAGTATGGATTTAGC
Source organism: Picea glauca (assembly GCA_000966675.3). Taxonomy (NCBI): domain Eukaryota; kingdom Viridiplantae; phylum Streptophyta; class Pinopsida; order Pinales; family Pinaceae; genus Picea; species Picea glauca. The sequence continues at coordinate 199,302 of JZKD02S1673649.1, read as the reverse complement.
ATAAGTGAGTAAGCACTTATGCTAGGAGTTTGGAAATTTCGGCAAGGGAAATTCTACAATTGTGGCAATCTTGCCTAGGAGTTCTTGGTGATTTTTTGCTTATGTTTCTAGCCGAAGAAGGCTTCTAATTTTAGCCACACATGTGAGGAGAAGAGAGAAGCAGTTTGCACATGTGAAGAATTTCAAGCAGCAGTAGGTCCGTACATCTGACATCAACAATCATACACCTGATGTCAGCAGGCCGTACAAGTGGCAACTAAGCAGATTCATAGGTAGAGGAAGTTTCTGGGAATTTTGCTGAGGTTTGGGTTGCTAGTTTTTTGGTTTTGCAAAGTACAAGGTAGTCTTCATATTTGGTAAATTTTGTGTCAGTTGTGTCAGTGGTGTGTGTCAGCTGTGAACTTGTGTCAGTTGAGTGTTAGTTGGGAGGGTTGTTTTTTTCCCTCAGTATTTGTGAATTTGACAAAGTTACAGAATAGATATTTTGTGTCTCGTGTGCATTGATGATTCATCTCTGATCTTGATTGTTTCCGCTGTTATAGTTTTCAGACAATAATTTCAGTGTAAAATTGTTCAGTGATAACGGCTGGGGTTTAACTGTTGGATCACTGGGAAGTTATTTTCAGATCTGAAATTAGTCACATAGATGTGCATGTGAAAAATTGACAGACACTTTCTCTTGTTTTGATGGATTTTCATGAAACTAGGGTTTCCTCATGCATAACGACTTGGCTAGTAAGTGTTCTTTCCAAGTTTAAGTGTTTGTTCTTGGTATATTTTGGTGAATTCTCTATTAGATTGGTAATTATCTTGTTTCCTTGAATAATTTTGCAAAAATCCTAAGGAAGGATTAAGATTGTTTATCCCCTTCCCTTGTTTTGTCCATCTTAATTTTGTTAAAGCATAAGAGATCAAATTAGGGATTATACTTGCATATCCTCCTAACCTTATCCTTGAGGTTGAAGTCTAGGGCTTATAAGAGAATAAACTCTAGGGTTAGACCTAGTTGCACTTGATATCATTTGCTAGACGCTAGAGAAGAGGTAGGATGACACCTAGGGTTTATAATAGGATAAACTCTAGGGTTTGTTTCCTAGAAGGTTTGACCTAGGTTTATGATTGGA
>JZKD02S1673649.1:161278-171549 GCA_000966675.3 Picea glauca | reverse complement strand
GGCAGGGCCGACCTCTCACTCTGGGTGGGTAAACCCACCTTTAATTAATTCTGGGTCTTCCATTATAACTGTTGGGGCCGACTTCTTATTCTGTCCTTTGTAATTGTCTGATGACGAATCCGCAAAAGGGGATTTGGTCCTTATACAATTACCGACATGATTAATCGTCAATGGGGATTAATCCAATAACAATAATAATAATAATGACATGATTAATCCGCAATGGGGATTTAATCCAATAACAAAATAATATTAAGAACGCTCTTCGCAGTTACATTATTTCAACATATGGTGAGAGTGATTTATATGTTGGTGTAATGATTTAATAGTTGCATTCATGTGTTATTTCAACAGGTTGTAGATGCATTTAGATAATGGTTAATCTATATGATTAAGTAGATGGTAAGCTACACGAATCTGTGTAGTAGAAATTATGTTATTTTTATGTGTGTTCCATAATTAATGGACCTCAACTAAGTTGGGGTATGTTACATTTTGAACAGAGGTCACCATGTTGAAATTACAGACAACAAAAACTCAAATTTCCTTTATAGGAATGTGAATCACTAAAGGTGTAAACTCTTGTGCTACATGCTAAGTGTTATCACATAAGCTTGTCAAAGCCTTAGGGATTGGTGGTTTCTACCTAAGTTTGTATTTTTTCCTGTCTATCCTCCTTTCACAGATCCATTCTTAAGTTTTTCCCTTTCGGCTTGTAGTTCGCTCTACATCTTCCCTCGATCGTTTGAACGACCTTTTGTTCTGTGTTGTCCTACCTGAGAAGTCTTGGCCCTAAGCTTTCATGTTTTCTCTAAGATGATCACTTCTCTCTTTACCTCTGTCCCTGATCATTTGTTTTCCTAAGCCCTCAGTCAGTCGTCCAGGTAATTGTTCATAGAAACCACAACTAAACACAAGCAAAACACTTAGAGTAGGCTAGTATGGGCTTAAATAAAGAAGAAGGCAATTTTAACCTTTCAACGATGGAGATCCAATCAGGATTATCGATCAACAACTCGCGTTCTTTCGGAGGGTCAAATTTGTGCAAAGGTTAGCGCCAGAGCGGGCCCGAAATCAAAGGTCGAGCACAGATTAAATCTGGGCCGTGGATCTCATTGGGAGAGATCAATAGTGGAAAATTATCACAGGAATCGGGAGTTCGAAATGTTGTTAAAGTTTTTCGTCGAGGATCCGAACTCCCGAAACCCGAAATGAACATGAGTCATTGATCTTGAAGGGGATAGGTTTCATCTGATCCAAGTATTCGTGGAAATGAGCTTCGAGAGAATTTAAGTGAGGAATGTGCGAAAGTCCCGATGTGTCGATTGTCGATGTGCTGATGTGTTGATATGCCAAATCCACGAAACCCAAGATTCGTGGGAGTCGTCCGATCCAGTGGGGACAGGTGGCAGTGGATTAAGAAATGTCGTGGAACTGGGTTTTGGGGGTTTTGATTTGAGCCACAAGAAAATGCTGCGAAGCGCGAAATCGTGAAATCAATCTGGGCCGTCCAAACCAGAGGAGAACGTGGTGTCTGATCAGATATTTCACGGTTTTGTGGATCGGGAATTCTGAAGTCTAGCATGTAGGAATCCCCGAAAGGAGAAATACCAAAACGCCTTTGGAGAGAGGCACTAGTTCACGGCCCATGGTCATGTGAAAGTAAGGTTTAGAAGAAGCATTCGGCCCCCAGTCGCGTTTAGAGGACTATTTCAGAGTCCAGAGGAAGCATCACAGCCGTTGGTTGAGAAGCAGATTTGACTGTCGGTCAGATAAGCGATTTCGTCGATTCTGATATCGGGAAATCTGAAGGTGAGCCATATGAAATCCCTCGAAACGTGAAATGTTGGGATGTCATTAGCACGGGGTCATGGCCCTGGGTTACATTGAGGAGGGTCTAGAGGAAAGGAGGATAGCTTTCAAGCCTTGGAGAGCAGGCACATGGTCGTCCCCTGAGCATTTCCTCTCGGCCACCCTCAGGGGAAAAGCAGTTAATGTAAATTGAGCAGGTGGTTGAAACCTCGACTCAATTCATTAATGGAAGGCATGGAGGTTTTAGAGCGGTCAGCCCGTGGTACCCCTGTGGACAAATTTCCCTGTCAGAGCCATACCGATCTGATCTTGCGTCTGAAAGAGGAGTGAAAGTGAAGCCTGACAGAAGAAGATATAGACGCAAAGCTTTGATTGCTATAACCAGGTCACACTCCTGTTGTTGGCAGGTTGTTCTGAGTATAAATACTCAGTTTTGATATTTTGTTAAGGGTCGATGGTAGAACAAAGCTCCAGTATTGTAAAGTTTTAATGAAGCTTTTGGTTCTGTGATTATGCATTGTAGTATGGGATTTCTTGTTTAATGATAGTCAACTTCTTACTCCCTCTTGTTTCCCTCTGATGCTGAAAGAGTTCATGATTGAATGATTCACTTGAATTATTGTGACTGCATTATGATGAAAGTTTGATTATAGTGTTGTTATAATTCCTTTCATTTTCTTTGAGATTTAAATTCGAGAAGTTATTGTGTTTAAATGTTTTCTTCCCTGGGTTGCTGAAAGACTTGATGTCCTCGAAAAACCTCTACATTTTCTCACCAAAGTATTCCTTCTACTCACCCTTACTACAACTTACTAGTTGAAGTTAAACCAAGACCTCACCTACTTGTGCATATCAGTTCAGCTTTCTGAGTTAAGACGATATTTTCTTGAGACTGCACCCATTTGACCCTTTTATAACCAACCTATGACATAAAACTCTGTTGGGTACTGGGCTTACCTCTGCAGCAATCCAGAGTTGACTTATAGTGCTAACATTTCTGGCATCATTTTTGGGGACGAATTGAAGATTTTCCCTAGGTAGAATGACAACGAACTTCTGATTCTGAAGATGCATAAGAATTCAGAACCTTTTGAAGATTGCAACTTGCACCTGGCAACTCCACTGTGGCGACTCCACTGTCTCGGCTCTGCTATTTCAGTGTGATTGCTTCTGGCTACACCTGGTAGCCCCTGGGAGAACACAATGATCAGAGTTTGTCTTTGATGGTGGAGAATGACCAGACACACTCATTCTGCATATCATTCACTTGGCGACTCCATGGTTAAAGGATAGATTGGCGACTCCACTGGTTCGAAATGGACAAAATCCTTGCTCGAAGGTTTGCTCCTTTTAATTTTTCTATTGTTCCTGGTTTTCCTAATGTTGTCCCTACTGTGGATGGATGGGGTGATTATTTGCCTATATTTAGAAGACACAGAGATGACAATCCTGCCAAGCATCTTCGTGAGTTTCATGAACTCATGCATCAGTGGGAGATACATCATGAGGATGTATTAATGAATATGTTCATTTTCTCATTACACGGGGATGCTCGCAAGTGGTTTCAATCCTTGCCCCCTGCTAGCATCCCATCCCTGAGAGAGTTTCATGCAACATTCAATAGACATTATCAATAGTTTTATTCTTCCAAGTTAATTTGTCGTAATTCTCGTGAAGAATATAAAGACTGTGTTCAAGGTATGATTGTTTCAAATGAAATCTATGAGGACGGAATCCATGAGAACAAAGGATATACCTCAGAGGAGTTGATGGAGATGGTAAAATCTCTTTCTTCAAGGATGAGGGGATTGGAGGAATATTTTTCTCTTCGCTCTTACGAAAAAGATGCAGAGGATATTTCGGTCCTTGAAACAGAGGTTTTTGGTAGCCCTTCTTATGACGAATGAATGATGTCAGATACCGAACAAGAATAAACAACTTTTGATGGATATACCAACGAGGACGACGAAAAGCAGATCTCTTCCATGGTTCCTGATTATAGTGATTGTTAAATTGATCCTGGGGAAAGCCATGAAGGAGAAAAGGAGGAGCCATATCTCTCAACTATCTTGGTTCAGAAGTTTTCCCCTTTCAATTTCTCAGCCATATATGGTTATCCACATCCAGTGTCGGCTATAAACGAATGGGATGATTATCTTCCGAGATTCAGAGGAAGCAAGCATGACCATCCCGGTGAACACTTATTAAAATTTCATACATACATGCTTGAACATGGCTTCTTTCACGAGGATGTTTGGATCAAGATGTTCTGTTTTTCTCTAGAAGAAGATGCTCTTGGATGGTGTCTATCTCTCCTTGCTGCTAGTATCCATTCTTTGAAGGATTTTCACGATGCTTTTAATTCGTATTACGAGAATATTTACCCAACTCATCTTGTTTTTCATGACTATTGTAAGAGGTTTTCACTCCATATTTTGCAGATGATAGAGTGTTCCTCGTGTGATGAGTCTGGTAAAGATCTGATTGAGAGAGAAAGTGAGGATGAAAGTGAGTATCTTGCCAATACGGATGAAAAGTTTTCTCTCTCTATTTCCCGAGAAGAAGTCATTCCAGATGTGATTGATGATAGTGTTGATGATGGCATAACTATGGATGCATTATTTTTCACCCCTAGTACACCTACTATCTCAGATTTTAAAGAAGAAATGGTTGAAGAAAAGAATCAAGATATCGCTCTTTTCTCTTTGCAAGATAGCAGAGTTCTACGCTCACCTACCCCTGAAGTATATTCAGAAGCAAAAAGCATAGGCTGCCAATCTTCTTATGAAAGCGAAAGATCCTACCAAGAGCAACATGATAGAGAGAAAGAGCCATCCATGGATATACATGAAGAGACTTATTTCTCTCAGCTAGCAGATGTTATCGGAGCAGACAAGGGAGAAATGGAGGAGCTAAAGGTGCAGTTTATCTCATGTCTTGAACCTACAAATGAGAAAGTATCACCTGGGATCAACCGACCTGCATCAGTCCTTTACTCACCTGTACACTCTGGGAACATCGAACGACGGGTGAGAAACCAAGAAGCGCAGGAGGTAATTTCTTGCCAGTTGATCTTTCCTGATTATAAATTGTGTGACCCCATGGCGTTGTATATGGAGCTATGTTTTCCAAAAGCACTAGAGCCTACAAGGTTGTTCATATTACCATCACTTAAGGGTATGGTTGGTGTTCCAAATCATGTTCTCATTCTGTTGTCATACTTCCCTTACCTTTTGTGCATCATTTACAGTGAAGAGAATGATTATATTACCGAGAAAGATTGGTGGCTATGGTGGAAGTTTGCTTTCACCTAGTGTTTTGTAAAAATGAGTTAGCCTAGGATTGTACATAAATAAGCTCTTTTCTGGAGCCCATGTGTTTGTTTTCGTTTTTAGGTAAAGAAGTGTACATATTTCCCTATTTTCTTCTGTGAAAGTTTTGAGGTAGACTCCATAGCCCAACGACTAAGGAAATGGAACTACTGGTTCTTGGTAGCTCACAGGGAGCATGTCATCCCCTGTGGAGCCAATGTTATCACATAAGCTTGTCAAAGCCTTAGGGCTTGGTGGTTTCTGTTAACGCTCTGTAAATTCCCAGAGGTTGTCAGAGTAGAAGAAATTTACAAGAAGTAACTTTATCCAACCACTTCGAAACTGGAATCTAGCCCTACCAGCTTCAGAGAGGGATCTCTCTGTATGATTTAGCAATGTTTTAACTTTAAGATATTAGGCTAGTTAAATAAAATAAGATTGAAAAGTTTTTCTATTTTTTTGTTAAGTTGGCTGAAGAGAGTTTACGCTTCCATTGGGCTATGGGGTCTGTATTATAAAGATGGAAATCTAAACATAAATTAAAAGATTCTTTTCACAGGGAAAGATAATGCATTCATTGGATTCTTTAGTAGTAAAATGATGAATAGCAGAAAATATGAGAATATCAATTAAAGTAAAGAAGCATTTAAGAATTTCTTTACTGTAATATCAGAAAGATAAACATTAAGATCTTTCAAAGCCGAAAACTGGGTATACAAAGATAAATCCTGCAACATGCGCTACTTTAAAAGATTAGATTAGAAAACAATATGACAATTGAGAGAGAAAAACATTTAACATAGAAAAGAATAACATCACCAATGAACAACACGCGAGAATCCTGTGAAACGTCCCTTTGTATTACTGGAAGATCTCTTGACAAAAATTACAGTCTTTCTAGCTTACAGGGCGTAAAGATCAACCCTCGGTACTTCAAAGTTTGAAGTATTTATAATAAAAAATTACATACGATCCTATCATTAAAGATCAGGACATGGCAGTTCTAAATTTAGCTAACTAACTCAACAAAATACAAAAATTCAGGAACTGTTTGATGATGTGTTGAAACTTCATGCTGATTTTTGGGGTAAACTATTGGTGAGGCCTCTGCACGACCTCATCTGATTGGATAGCTGACTAGGCTTGGACACCTCATCTCTTACTCGATCAAATTGCATAACTCTTCCCATCGAAGGTTACTGGGAATGCTGACTTTGAGCAATCTTCGGTATACTTCATCCATCTCCGTATATTTGGCAAAAGTTGTCTTGATGATGAAAATGTACCGGATCTCGTGCTGTATGCTGATGTCTGATTGGAAAGATTCTAAGAATACCTTGCTTGTGATATTGCCCTGTATTCCCAAGAATTTTGAACTATCTTTAGCCACAATGGCTAGTTTCTTTTTATAATCAGACAATGTCATTAACTTGTCATTTATGACCCTTAAGCCAGGGAGGCCTTTCTTCTGCAGAGCTTCAATTTTGCTAAAAAATCTTTGCACTCCTATGCCCATAGCCTGAACCTTTTCCTCTAGTTGTATCATCAATCCTCTCTTGGTCAGGACCCTCTTGACCTCGAGGATGGTTTCTGTCCTATCTTCAATTTTCAACTCCTCTAACTCTTCTCTGGTTTTTGAATTCAGGAATTTAATGATCTTAGTGGCTTCTGCGGGCATCTCTCCCAATTCTCCTCTTATCTTTTCAATCCCCTGCTTGCTTCTTTGCACCAGTTCGTTCTGATCGAACATGATTTGTACCATAGGCCATATTTCATTTATGGATTTGGTGATATCCATGTAGACATTTTCCTTGACCTCAACGAGTGTTTTTCCTGCCACTGTTTTCTTTTGAAGCTGTTGCAATTCCTGTTTGAGCTTGTTTGATGTTTGTTTCTCCTTGGAGTAGTTGGCTTGGTAAGAAGACTTGAGTTCCTGAAGGTTCTCAACCTCCTTTTTAAGTCTGATAATCTATGTCTCTTGCAAATTCATCTCCTCCATGGATTTTGCCAGTTCTACTGTCTTCTCAAGAGTTGTCAGTGGAGTTGCTGAGGGAATTTCTGCTGCAGATGCTGTGCTTACTCCTGTGAGTGGAACTGCGCTCAATGGAATGACCTCCATGGACTTTGATTGTTCCTTCTCTTTCAATAGTTTTTCCAATTCTGCTTCCATCTCCTTCAACTGTGCATTATGCTCCATGATCAGCTTGAGCATCTCATCCTTTCCCCTTCTGTCTCAGCTATCACCTTTACCCGTGAATCTTTTGTTGGTGGCAGTTTCAACTGTTTCCTCAAAGATGCTATATCAACATTTTTCTTTTTAATCATCTCCTCGACTGCTTTCACATTCGAGGGATCATACCCGATCTTGAGGACCAGTTCTTCCAACATCTTAATTCTGTTATCCTTTGCAAAGGATGATATCTTTTCTAATTTCAGCTGTGTTTGGACATTGCTCAGAGATACCTGCAACTTGGAGGCAGCAGTAGAAGCATTTGCCAACATGGAGAAAACCATTTCTCCAGTTTTCTTGTGCAGATCCATTTGATCAGCAGGATGCACATCTTTAGTCTAAAATTTGAATGTTGCCCTTTCGTAATCGGTGATTACTTTTGGGTCTGGCACCTGTGCTTGCAGAAATTCCATGTGCATTCTACCCTTTTCAGTGTCGAATGCAGACAACAGTCTGTGTTGTGCAGTTGATGTTTGCCTCTAGAACTGAGCATAAGTACTGTTGGTCAGCGTCTGATTCTTCTTTTTTATCATATCATACTTCTCAAAAACACTCAATTTTGGTCCTATTTTTCTCAGTTGGTTGACTGGTGGAGTATCCGTGGGTTTCTTGGAAACAACTATAGACATGATCTGTTTGTTGCTTGTTCCAAGAAGTGACCGATCATCCTTCGTAGTTGCAGTGGATTGGCTTCCCTTTTCACCAGCCGTGTCAGCTGCATGACTGGTTTTTGGTCTTTTGGTGTGCAATTGGAAATCTTCAACCGAGACTTTGGTGACAGAAGGTGAGGTATCCTTCCTGGGTCTTTTCTCCTTGGGAACCTGTGGTGTAGTCATCTGTGAGACAGTGACCGAAGGGTCCTATTGTTCTATTTCAACCAAGGTGTTCGGCTCCCATTCTGTTTGATTCACGAATTTTTCTATCTCAGGCTTGGGTGTATGAACATATGGAATGTTTTTATTTTTAATCCTCATCTCTGAAATTATCCCACATGGGTCATAGTGCCATATGAAACTGACCTGCAACTTCATTTCTTTTAGCAATCTGTCTGCTTCCTCTCCGGTGCCTCGGCTATTGCAGATGAAAGATCCTATTTGCCCTTTGATTCTAAGTTGCTGCTTCTTTTTCAGAGACACGAAATGTATGTCATCTGAGTTAATCATTTGCCTTATGTACTCTAGAGAAAATATTCTCCAGGGTAGGTACTTGGGCAGTCTGTATGGAGCCAACTCATATCCATAAACTCTGATCTCAGTGTGGTTTTGGTTAAGATACCAATCACCAGTTTTAGCAAGATCTGAGAGGTGTAAGATCCTCTGAATCTCCTCGTTTATTCTTGGCTTGGGTATGCCACTGAACATGCTCACCATTGGATGGTAAAACTACTTGATAAACTGTTTGAAACTAAATTCTGTAGAATTTTTCCTGAGTAGTGAAGTCCAAGCTGTTACCGCCTGTGGCCTTCCGTCTTTGTCCATCTTCTGCATTGAGAAGGAGAATTTGTCCACTTGAAAGAAAGTTAACATGTAAGCCAGTATTGAGGAATACCGAAACATGCCCTCTGTGGTGAAATTTGAGAATTGTTCATGAATATTGTCCACCAGGAAAGTACTGAAGTCAAACTGAGTGGTGGGTCTCTCATCGGTGGATAAAATGGACATAAAACCCAATATGGGTTCATCCACCCATTGATCCGAAAAATACCCCAACAGAGCACAGAGAGACGATATGACCTAGTTTCCCTTCACCGAGAACAGTGAGGAAGGATAAGGGGGATTTGTCTTGGGGAGATGAGCGACCCGTGGGAGAAAAAGCTCAAAAATCTAAGCTCTTTGGGGGAATGATAGTTTCTGGTATAGTTATGTGATGACTTCAAGATTGAAAGGGGAGGAGGATTCGGCTCTGGGTATCTGCATCATCTGATCGATGGCTTCAGGTGTAATAAAAAACAGATTTTCTCCTGATGAAGATACTATGGCTCTCTGGTCGGGAATGTAGTGGGCCTGGCATTTGAGGGCGAATTCAGGGAAATGGTGAACCTGGGGGAAAAGATACAGGGGAAGATTTAATTCCCATAGTCCAATTTCATCACTCTGGTCCAAGAAAATGTCCTTTAGCCATGACTATAAATCTGCGAAGTCGAATTCGCATCTGGTATCTGCGATTAAATGATCTTTATCAGCCAAATGAATCCTGTCGAGATCGATAGGAGGCATGAGGAAAGGATTTTCCTCGACTTCTGCTTTCCTTAATTTTGGCGCCATCACTATCAAAATACTTGCAAGTAAAAAAAAAAATTTAGCAGGGACGACTGTGGCTTTGGACAACTGACTGAAACAGAGAGGAAATGGGGAAAAATACTCTCTGGTGCGGCAACAGGGTAAATGACGGGGGAATGAAGGGTGAAGGTAGTTTTGAGCAAACGAATACCCGTTGGGTGCGGGAGACAGCTCAGCAGGCTAACGTATAGGTTAGCCTGTAATAAATTGCCAACGGGTCATTTGGAGCGTGAGATGGCAGGTGACAATGAATGACAAATACGACTGAGTGACGTGGATGGAGTTGACTGGGACTTGACCATGGTGAAGGGACTTGTAACAGGGTGAAAGGACTGACAGAGTAATGAGATGTGATCTTTAGGGGAAAACGTGGAAGATGATGTCATGGGGTGACAGGGTATGTCAGACCATGGTAAGCGATGGGAGTCTGAACCAATGGATTCCTGCCACGTAGAGGAAAGGGGCCTGCCAGAAAAACAATCCATTCCGGACCCCCCCCTCCATTAAAAACAGATCGGTCGGGGGGGTCCAAAAACTACCATCAGCCATCTATCAGTGCACCTACTCCTGGATCGTAGATCTGTGCGCGATGTTTAAACAACATTCCGGACCCCCCCCCCACCGTTAAAAGTAGAATGG
>JZKD02S1673649.1:93353-133697 GCA_000966675.3 Picea glauca | reverse complement strand
ATTGTTCAGAGGCAACTAAGAAATAAATTGAGGAGGTGGAGGCGGTAGTAAGAGCTAAGCGCCAGGTGACCCATGATGCTAAAATTCTAGAGGAATTTCAAGGATGGGTGGGGGACATAATTCACTCTTGTACTCAGGATATGAAATATTTCAAGATAACAGAGACTTATTGGATTGTGAAAACCTTAGTTTTCCAAGTGCTAGATAAAAACAAAGAGGAGTAACAAGAGATTCTTTATATCGTCAAAATTTTTGAGGAGTGTCAGATGATGTTTGGCATAAAGATTAGTATTTCTAAGGTGGAAGAAGAGGCTAACAAAGGGAAACAAGGGGAGGGATCCTCTAGTTTAGTAGGAACTCGAGCCAACCCAATTGTATTGGAAACTGACTCCTAGTCACCAGATGCATCCCAGGGAGAAGACAAAGACACATAACTAATATTGGAGGTGGTGGTAGAGGAGAAAATCCAATATCCAATTGTTTGAAATCTATTTTGATCATGTTTCTTTCTAGCCTCTATTATTAGGACAACTATAGGCTTTTATCTTATTTGTTTTCCTTTTTGTTCGCTCTATGGTTAAAAACTCGGCCATATTTTGTTATGAAAACTTTGACGACTATCACTCGTCAGGGAATTTGGTTTCAGTCATGGCAGGTCCCCATCGGGTTTTGATGTAAAACTATTTTCTGCATATAAGATAAAGTTGAACTAGTGTGTTTTTAGATTAAAAAAAATAAAAAATAAAACAAGTGATAAAAAATAATGCTCAACCAAATTTAATTCAAATTAAAAAAAATAAAAATTAAATTGATCAAACATTTTTCATTTCCCTTTTTCTTATCTGAAAACATTTTTCATTTTCCTTTTTCTTATCTGACTTTACTCTCTACAATAATCTATATGTATAGGACTTGGAATACAATAAATTTTCAACTTTATAGGTTTTTTAGGATGTTGAAAAGTAAATTTGACATTTAACTAAAGTTCCTTCACCTGAACACATTACATTTAAGTGCACCATTTGTGTGATGGCTTGTTTAGTTTTGTTTGCTTCCTATGTGAGATGGGTTGTGTAGGTGCATATGTGTAAAAAAACAATCAAATATGTCTATCTTGTGGCACATTGGAATAACTTCTTTGATTGTAAAATCTCCTCCCCTCTAATTGCACCCTTATATCTAAAAGAGATAGAATATAATGTAGATAAGATTGTTTGGCACTTTACTATATATATAGTTACTTCCAAATTTACTTTTTTAATGTTGCAAGTACAAAACATTGCAACTATAATATACAATAATAATGTGACACATGCACACACACATAGGGAAATATTGTTGGTCTCTTTGGCTAAGTTGGCAACTTATTGTGTTATGAGCGGCATATTTGTGTTTCAAAATAACCTAGGACTTGCACTTAGCCTCATCCACACCCATTCAAAGGGATTTGAACCTTGTTCTTATCATTAATAAAAAATTGATCATCTCATTGCTTGGTGCTAGACCACACTCTCATTCCCTTGATATATTTACCTACAACATTGCAATGAGTAATGATACAAGATCTTGAGGCTCATGTTATTGTACTTACACTATGTGAGCCTAGAATTTTGTAATATCTCGTAGTTGCACAAAACCATGAAAGGAACCATCAATGTTTTCAAAAGCTACCATCATTCTATTAGTATGTAGGCCTACTTAGTGTGGGATTTTAGTGCCATTTCTCTTGTGCACAACTCTCTCCCATAGCTAGAACCATAATGTGACATCCCTATTTTTAATCCCCAATTTAGTGGTGTATAATGTAAATATGATATATGGCCCTAGGCCCAATGATGTAATACGTAAACATTGTATATCATAATAATAAAATAAAAATGTAATTCCGACTGTATATGGACATAGATAGAGAAATGGGGGCTAAGTTTCCACAAGAGAGGGCAGGGTCTAAGAAGGGGGTCAAAGGATGAATTATCCATGTGTATTAATCCAATCTCACTTTCTAAAATTATCATTGTGCATAAACCTTCTATTTTATGTTTGAGTGTTCCCAAAGCCAATCATTAAACACATGTAAGAGGGTTGGTATGAAAAGTCACATCCTATAATTATGAGAGCATGGGAGTTGAGTACAATCAACATTGGGGAATGTGAGAGTCAACATGAAAGGGGGAAAAAGGAAATTTGTATGGGAAAAGAGGGAAATTTTTACATGTAGTTTTTGGAGAAACAAGGGAGTGCAGAGTGTTTAAGCTTGGAGGCATCCATAGTGGGCATGTGTGGGATTTTGGAAAATTTTGGCAAAGTCCGAATAAAATTTGAAATAAAATTGTCGATGGTTGATGGTTGATGGAGTTTGGAGTTTGAAAAATTTCAATGAAGTCCGAATGAAAAATTAAAAGAAAATTGTCGATGACCAATTGTTGATGGAGTTCGGAGTCAACAAATTTTGGCGAAGTTTGAACAAAATTTGGAAGAAAATCGTTGATGGCCGATGGAGTCCACAGTTAAACAAATTTTGGTGAAGTTTGAATATAAGTAGAAAGAAATAGGTCGATTTACTATGGAGGGAAGGAGGATGATGACATGTCCAAATAAGGGGATGACACGTGGACGTCATCAACCATGTGACATGGCATGTCATCCAGATTGCCACATCAACAAAAATAGAAAAATTAAAAAAAATGATTGGAGCCAAAAACTTGTTTTGGCCATAACATGAGTGTTTCAACTTGGAATCAGATGAAATTTTAGGTTTGTCCTTTCCACGATGACTAGAGCTACAATAATTACAGTGAGGGCCATTGGCTAATTCTACTTAAATTTTATAAAAAAGACAAATTAGTGAATTACAAAGATCTCGGTCATGATCAATATCTAGGGCCTAGGAAAAGGTGAAAATTTTATAGGAAGCTCAAAAGGGAGGCATGAAGATACCCATTTGGGCCCCTGGAAAAATTCAAAGGGGGTTGGTGTGGGGATACTCAAACAAGGGAAAATTCATTATTCCTGGGCGCGTTTCAAGGGTTTTTGAAATCTTTGGAGGAGGAAAAGGGACCCTGGATCACCAATCCATAAAATTGTATTTAGCAGACATTTGTTATACACATCAATCCAGACAACTTTGTCTTGAGGAATTTTTGCCCAGTTTTTATTTGTCTGGGAGATAACCAATTTTGGCTAAAAATTCTAACTCTGAAGAAAGTGCAAAAGCACAAAGTCGTCAATTCCAAATTTATACAGAATTTGACTAGAACATCAAATTCCACGTCTAAAAGTTGTGTATTAACAATCATAAATTCTATCTTCTCCCGATATAATTTTTTTTTTATTCCCGACATATTTCTATTATAGAGGCTAGAATATGGTCTCTCAGATAAATTGTAGCAATGAAAACAAAACACAAATGAGTATAAATTGAAACTTCAAAAGGTTGTAACTTGTAGCTCAGAACTTGGAATGAGGCATGAGTATAGTCGTTGGAAAGATAATTCAAAGGAGAATGTATCTAAATAATTATAATTGAATTCCAATGCATCCATATGTCTCATAAATTCAGTTGAAGAGTGACCTATAATATAAATAATGAAATGTTTTACAATATGCATGATTCTAACAATAATTACTACATGCACATTTCTTGCAGAAATTAGAGCTACATGCAAATAGTTTTGGTTCCTCTATGAAGAATAGAGTTATGAAGGATGCCCAAAGATATTACATCCTTGAATAGAAGGTTAGAGGTCTATGTTAGCATGGGAAATGCAGAGATCGAGTCTAGTGGACATAGAGGTAGAGTGGAGCCAGTGGAGTTGGTTGAGACTGTGAGAAGCTTGCATAAAGAAGTGAAAATATATATGGTAGACAATGAAAGGATGATAAGAGATCAGGAGGAGATTCGATAGAGTTTGAATATGTTGTAAAGACAGGTCAATAAATATTCTAGCACAAAATAAGAAGCGAGTGAAAGGAAAGTAGAAGCATCAAGATCTCATGATAGGAGGGATGATTGTAAAGGATATAGAAAATCAAGGAGTATTAACATACATCATCATCATCATCACTCACTAGGACACTCGACTAGAAGAGTCATACACATTCAAGGTTGGAGAGTATCCCGAGTATGTCCCCTATCTGGAGATAGATGAGGAGATCTAAGGTAGATGATTTGCAAGGAGAGCTTAGGAAGATTAACCTCCTACTTTTGATGGTGATCATAAGAAATATGAAGATGCATAAGTATGGTTATTGGGAATTAGGAAAAAATTCCAATTACACAACTATTCATGAAATTTAGAAGCCAACATTTCAACCTACCATCTTCAAGGAAAATCATCTATGTGGTGGGATCAACTCAAGCAGGTTAAGCATCTTGATGAAAACAAAATTTCCTAGAAAAAATTCAAGAGATATTTATAGTAGCAGTATTTGATAGAGAATTATAATGACAAGAAGATGAAAGAGTTCTTTGAACTCAAGCTTGGAAGCTTGGAGGATGAATGAATATGAGAGGATTTTACTTGAATTGTTGAGGTATGTTGGATTTGTTAGCACTAAGAATCACCCTCAGACTGCAAGAAGATAAGCCCAGTACCCATCAAAATGTAAATGTATTGAAAATGGTTTGAGTAGGTGTCCATCAGGGCAAGCCTGCAAATAAAGGAAAAGATAACAGTGGTCATTGTAGATCAGTCCTTGATTGTTGGGCTATGGAGTCATAAGTATCATTCTAATGAAGGCATTTAAATTGTCTATCAGACAAAGGATTTTATGTGGTGATGAGGAGAAGGAAGACATAAAGTGTTTGAGTGATAAACCATGAAAGATGGGCAAGATGACGACATATCTTATACTACCTCAGGAATCCATAAATCAAAGATGCTACATCCAGACAAGAAGAAGAACAACAGGCGTATGAGTGATAAATCATGAAATATGGGCAAGATGACAACAGATCCCCCACCTCCTTAGGAATCCATAAATCAAATATGCCACATTCAGACAAGAAGAAAAAAACAAGCGTCTGAGTGATAAACGATGAAACATGGGTAAGATGACAACGTATACTCTACCACCTCAGGAATCCATAAATCAAAGATGCTACATCCAGACAAGAAAAATAGATCAACATGTGAACTAAGAAGATAGTATGACAAAACAACTCAAAGGAATCTTCAATAACATAATATTTACAATCCAAGCCCTCATGCTTACAAATTGAAAAATACAGAGCCCTGCTCCCTAAAACTCTCTTGGCTCTCCAACCTCTGAACCCCCTTTAAAAAATTCCTAAACTGATCTATTTATAATTTTATCAGTCCACAACTGCCAGGAGTGTGATATGGCCATCTCATTCAAAGTTTTTCGTCTATGCATCCTTCTTTTAGACTACTTGTGTGTCCTCCTACCAGATGCAATCTTAGATCAATATGGGCCTGTAAGAATAATCCATAAATCGTGGTACCTTGGGATAACAATTCTGTCTCCTCGGCTAGAGCTTCCATGCCTTCTATTTATGGATTGAGCTGAGGTTTCAACTATCAGTCCTTGTTCATTAACTAAATCCTCCTCGGGATCAGAGCGCGACTATACGATTAGTGGGTGACCACGTGCCACTCATGGTTTGGGCGCTGAATAAGTAGGTGGATTCGAGCCGCAAAATTCAGTCTTTGTTTATTGGTTGAATCTTCCTTGGGATTGGAGAAGCAACTTGACGATTAGGAGGAGGCCACATGTCGTTGTTGGATATGACATCATATGTGCACATGATTTCGGGGTCGCGGGAAGCAGTTTAGGCCCACACTACTTTTGGGCCTGAAATGCACCGCTTCTCACCACGTAGCCACCTCACAAAACCATGGTTAGGATTTCGGCCTGCTCAAGGCCTTTTAATGCCCGAGCATGTTGTGGCCCTGAAATGATTTGAGGCTGTTGATCTGAATGAAATATGAGATCTGGGCGCGCCGACTATTTTAGCACCCCTGCCAAAATTTTATCCATCTGCCAACTGCGTTTAGGGATGGAGCTAAATTGAAATGCGTAGGGGATCTCTGCTACTACAAACTGAACCCGCCTACTGCCTGTGCTATGGATGTCAATTGTTTCTCTAGGAAACTTTATGTGATAACATTTGGCTCCACAGGGGATGGCATGCTCCTTGGGAGCTGCCAAGAATGCACAATTCCAGTGCCTTAGTTTTTGGGTTGTGGAGTCGAGCTCAAATACATCCTGCTGAGGACCTCAGGCTGACATGTACATTATTCTACTTACAAAAAGAAAACAAACACATGTTCTCCAGAAGGATCTTATTTATGTACAATCCTAGACTAACTGATTTTTACAAAGCACTAGGTGAAAACAAACTTTGACTACCAGAGCCATTCAAGTAACTTCCTAATTGAAAACTTGTTTACTCTGTCACTGATCAACAAGGGACAATGAAACTGTGACAACAAATTAATTACATTGTTTAGATTTCCTCCTAATGATGAAGGTAAGATAAATCTTGGAGGCTTCAATACATTGAGGAAATGCAACTCCATGTATAACCCCACAGGGTCATAAAATTTATAATAAGGCACACTAAACTGGTAAGAAATTACCTCCTTTACTTCATTATTTCTCACATGTTGTTTGATGTTATCAGCATGTACAGGTGGGTAAAGGATTGGTGCAGGTTGGCTAATCTCAGACGATATTTGACCATTTACAAGTGTTGGACATGAGATGAGCTGCACATTTAGCTCTTCCTTTTCTCCTTCATAGCCTTCCCAATGATCAGGTTCATAATTATCATACACAAGAACCATGCTACAAGGTTCCAAAGAAGCCATGAAAAAGCTCTACTCCTCATCATCCTCACTGGGATATTCATCAAAAACTGGTTGTTTTTGGTCAACTTTTGAAACAACTTTTTCATCATAAGAAGGGCTTCCAAAAACATCTACTTCAAGGACAGGAATATCCTCTGCATTTTCTTCATAAGAGTAGTAAACAACATCTGCCTTCAATTATGAAAACCTAGGAAAAAACAAAGAGAAATCTTCCCTAGTTCTTTTAACTAGCTTATCATCTATCTTAGCTTCACAGCCAGGAGAAATATCTACTGCAGAATACACTTGCTCTTCATCATCTGAATATTCGAAAGAGAGATGTTGATCTTCATGAACATTTAAAACAACAGATACATCTGATATGATGCTCGATGTTTCTGTGTTATTGTTAACATAATGAATATCATTCTACACCTCTTGATCTTTATGATAAACGTTTTCTTTTTGAATGAATGCTTCATCATAAATATGGCTTTCATGACTAGCATAATATTTATGGAGCAAAGAAAACTCATTACAACATCCCTCAAAAATACGTTCAGCTGGAAAATGTTCTTCACAAAAGGATTTGAAAGCAGCATGAAAGCCTGTCAAAGAGATGATACTTGCAATTGGAAGAGATCTACACCAATCGCGAGCAATCTCCTCTAATGAATTCCTGAAAAGATTTATCTGAACATATTCGTGCACGATACGAAGTTGAGGAATAAAATCATGAAAATCCAGTAAGTGTTCAACTGGTACCTCCCACTCTTCTCCTTGAAATTAGGAAGGCTACTTTCCCATTCATCTCTACTAGGCATTGGATTAGGGAAACCAACTATCTTTGAAAAATCATAGAAAGCATACCTCTGAGCTAAAATCTTGTCCATTTCAAACCAGTGGAGTCGCCAATAGATTTTCGAACAATGGAGTTTGCATGGTGAAAGATGAGCAGTCAGAACAATGTGTCCAGCTTCAGTTCACCATCTAAAACTGGATCTTTTCGTTGTCGTTCTCCCAGGGAAGATATCTTCACTTCTGTCCCCAACAACGACGTCATTAATGTTAGCACTAAGAATCACCCTCAGTCTGCAAGAGGATAAGCCCAGTACCCATAAAAATGTAAATGTGTTGAAAATGGTTTGAGTAGGTTGATCAGGGCAAGAATGCAAAGAAAGGAAAAGATAACAGAGGTCGTTGCAGATTAGTCCTCAACCATTGGGATATGGAGTCATAAGTATCATGCTAATGAAGGCATTTAAACTGCCTATCAGACAAAGGATTTTATGTGGTGATGAGGAGAAGGAAGACATAAAATGTTTGAGTGATAAACCATGAAAGATGGGCAAGCTGACAATAGATCTTCTACGGCCTCAGGAATCCATAAATCAAAGATGCTACATCTAGACAAGAATAAGAACAACATGCGTCTGAGTCATAAACCATGAAAGATGGGAAAGATGAAAGCAGATCCTCCACCTCCTCAGGAATCCATAAATCAAATATTCCACATCTAGACAAGAAGAAAACAACAAGCGTCTGAGTGATAAACGATGAAACATGGGAAAGATGACATCAGATCCTCTACCGCCTTAGGAATCCATAAATCAAAGATGCTACATCCAGACAAGAAAAACAGAGCAGCATGTAAACTAAGAATACAATATGATAAAACAACTCAAAGAAATCTTCAATAACATAATATTTACAATCCAAGCCCTTAGGTTTACAAACTAAAAAATACAGAGCCCTGCTCCCTAAAACTCTCTTGTCTCTCCAGCCTCTGAACCCCCCTTAACAAAATCCTAAACTGATCTATTTATAATCTAATCAATCCACAACTACCAGGAGTGTGATCTAGCCATCTCATTCAAAGATTTATGTCTATGCATCCTTCTGTCGAAATGTGAATGTTTCCTCCTGCCAGATGCAAGCTCAGATCAATATGGGCTTGCAAGAAGAAACCATAAATCGTGGTACCTCGGGCTGATAGTTCTATCTCCTCAGCTAGAGCTTCCATGCCTTCTATTTATGGACTGAGATGAGGTTTCAGCTACCAGTCTTTGTTCATTAACTAAATCCTCCATGGGATCAGAGCGCGGTTGGACGATTAGCAGGCGACCACGTGCTACTCATGGATTGGGCGCTTAATAAGCAAGTGGATTCGGGCCGCAAAAGTTAGTCTGTGTTTATTGGCAGAATCTTCCTTGGGATCAGAGAAGCGATTTGATGATTAGGGGGAGGCCACATGTCATTGTTGGATACGACATCATACGCGCATGTGATTTCGGGGGTCACGGGAAGCGGCTTAGGCCCACACCAATTTTGGGCCCGAAATGCACCGCTTCTCGCCACATAGCCACCCTGCAAAATGGTGGTTAGGATTTCGACCCACTCAAGGTCGTTTAATGCCCGAGCATGTTGCAGCCCCGAAATTATTTGAGGCTATCTGAACGGGATCTGAGATCTGGGCGCTCCGACTATTTTAGCACCCTCACCAAAATTGTATCCATCTGCCAACTACAGAATCCTTCCAACAACATCTAGGGATGGTGCTAAATTGAAATGCGTAAGGGATCTCTGCTGCTGCAAAATTCACCCGCCTACTGCCTGCATTATGGCTGTCAACTGTGGCCCTTGACAACTTTATGTGATAACAAGCTTCATAAAATATGAGAAGGTTAAAATCCAAATATTTCTTAGTGGGACACCTTCTTTGTATAGTGATAAAATCCAATTTGATGAGCTTGGAATCTTGGAAGAATCCATAAGAAAAGTTAAGTATAATTATGAACTGAGCAAAAGAAGACTAGTTTTACAAAAGGGTTGGGATGATAAGAAGAGATGCAAGATGTATTAGAGGAAGAAAGGATTCAAACTACCAATTGTTAGGAACAAAAATCAAGCTTATCAACAAGGGTGGTCAACACAAGGTGAACATAAAATGATTGATTCCTTGTGTAAAAGGCCAAGACAACAACCCATAAAGTGTTGGGGATGTGAAGGAGACCACATGTACAAAGATTGTCCTCGTAAGGGAGATATGATAGGATATTCTCAACATTTAGGAAGTTGATATAGTGGATGATGTGGGAAAAATCATGCGAAGGATTTATGCAACCTTGGACAACATACAAACAAACTACCAATCCCACATGATTGAGGTAGAAGGTAAGATTGATAATCATCCCATAACTATTTTGATTGATTTTGGAGCTAGTCATAGTTATATAGATACATAAATAGTTGAAAGGTTTAAATTGAATAAACGTAAGCATGAAATGTCTTGGTTAGTTCAACTAGATACTATAACCAAGAGAAGGATCAATGAGTTGGTTAAGGATTGAGGAGTAAGCATGAATGAAGTTGGCACTAAGGAAGATTTGAACATCATACCACTTGGGTCATATGATTGCTTGATTGGTATGGATTGGTTGGACATGCATTGTGTTGTCCTAGATTGCTACAACAAGGCTTTTACATGCCTTAATGAGGAAGAGAACTCAAGGATAATGCAAGGTATTCCAAGACCTATATGTTAGAGAGATTTCAACATTGCAACTAAAAACAAGTTTTAGAAAGAGGTGCGAGATATATGCAACCTATATAGAAGAGATAGAAAAGGATAAGGAGTCGAGTCTTGAAGATTATCCAATATTGAAGGAATATGAAGATGTGTTTGGGGAATTGCCAAGATTACCACTAAAGACAGATATTGACTTCTCTATTGACTTAATTCCCGGAGCTACCCCAATGTCCAAAACACCCTAAATAATGAGCACTATGGGGTTGAAGGAGTTACAGATGCATCTAGAAGAATTTGTAAAGAAGGGGTACATGTGCCCAAGTGTTTCACCTCAGGACGCTCTGATACTCTTTGCGAAGAAAAATTATGGAACTATTAGGTTGTGTATTGACTTCAGACAACTTAATAAGGTTACTATAAAGAACTGGTACCCTGTAACATGGATTGATGATATTCGTGATCAAATAAAAGGAGTGAAGATATTTTTCAAGATCGACTTGAGATTAGGTTATCACCAAGTAAGAATCATAGAAGAAGACATCAACAAGACAACAATTGGGATAAGATATGACCATTATGAGTTTGTGGTGGTACCATTTGAATTGACAAATGCACCTGCTACTTTTATGTGTCTAATGAATGGAGTGTTTAGAGATTACTTGGACAAATTCGTCATTATCATCTTGGATTCTATTCTTATCTACTCCAAGGCAGAGGAGGAGAATGAGCAACATTTGAGAATGGTGCATCAAGTGTTGAGAGAGCACCCATTTATGCCAAGTTAAGAAAATATACTTTCTATCAAAGGAAAATCCATTATTTGGGCCACATTGTCTCAGAAGAGGGCATAGTGGTGGACCTAGAGAACATTAAATCAATCAAAGTTTGGTCAGCACTAAAGAATGTTTCATATATGAGATGTTTTATGGGTTTAGTTGGTTATTATAGGAGATTCATCGTGGTTTTCTCCAAGATTGCACACTCGATAACATCCTTGAAAAAGAAAGAAATGGAATTTGAATGGACTACAAAGTGTGAGGAGAGTTTCCAACATTTGAAAAATTATTGACCAATGCATCTATTCTAAAGGTTGCAGATCCAGATGCCCATTTTTTTGTATGCACAGTCGATGCATGCAAGGAAGGGCTTGGTGGAGTCCTTACACAAAATGGGCATGTCATATGTTATGATTCAAGAAAGCTTAAAGAACATGAAATTAATTATGCTATCCATGACTTAGATTTGTAATCCATAGTTCATTCCTTAAAAATGTGGAGGAATTATCTCATGGGCATAAAATTTGAGCTAGAGATAGATCATAGTGTTCTGAAACACTTGTTTGAGAAGCCCACACTAAATGCTTGACAAACTAGATAGTTGAAATTTTTCAATGAATATGATTTCAACATTAAGCACATCAAGGAAACATAAAATAAAATAACGTGGCTAATACACTTAGCATAAGGATGCATGAAATGCATGCTACAACCATACACATGTAAAATTTAGATTAAAAATAAGAATTTTAGAAGTTGTAGTATCAGATCAACATTATGTACAAGTTAAAGAAAGTTTACAACATAACAATGTACAACAAAAAAATAAAGATTACAAGATGGAAGAAAATGGAATTCTCTTCTACATGAATAGAGTTTATGTTCCTAATTCTCAGGAATTGAGATATTTGGTTTTAAAAGAGATGCAAAATGTACCATATGCTAGACATCTAGGGTACTATAAGACAATTGTAGTAGTAAGAAGCCAATATTTATGGCCTAGAATGAAGAAGGTTGTGGCAGATTACATAGCTAGGTGCATGGAATGTTAGAAAGTTAAGACTAAACATAGGCATCCAACATGATTATTTCAATCATTTCACATTCATGAATGGAAATGGGAGGTAGCTACAATATATTTTATCACCAAGTTTCCAAGAACAACAAGGAAACATTCCATCATGATAGTGGTGGACATTTACAAAGGATTTACATTTTATACCGGTGAAAATAACTCACAACGTAGTGAATATTGTAGAGATTTACACAAAGGAAATTGCTAGGCTACATGGTGTTCCTAAGGCAGTGGTGTCAGGGAGAGATCCAAGGTTCACTTATAATTTATGGAAAGGGTTGTTTAAGGGATTTGGGACTAATTTGAATTTCAACACATCATATAATCCAAAGTCAGATGGGAAGACATAGAGAACTAACCGAATAATTGAAGACATGTTGAGGATGTATGTAATGGACAAGCCTTCCAATTGGGAAGGCTACCTTCATCTAGTTGATTTTGCTTATAATAATGGGTACCATGAATCATTGAATATGGGCCCATTTGAAACCTTGTATGGCAGGAAATGCAAGGCATCGGTAACTTGGGACAACCCAACGAATAGAGTAGTTATCGGGCTAGAATTTCTAAGGGAAACATAAGAGTATATGGTAAAGATCAGGTATATTTTAAAGGTTGCATAGGACATGAAAAAGAGTTATTCTAATAAAAGTAGGACATACAGGGAATTCAAAGTGGGTGAGGATGTGTTTTAAAAGTAAAGGAAAAAGGGAGCTCGATAAGATTGGGAAGTTGCCCAAAGTTGGTAGCGAGATACTGTGGATTGTTTGAAGTTTTAGATAAGATAGGCCTAGTTGCATACATTCATGCATTGCCTGCATCAATGAGAATTCATAATGTGTTTCATGTGTATTTATTAAAGAAATACGTGCCTGATCCTAACCACATAATTTATTGGACTGTGATCCAGGTGGAGCACAAAGGGGACTTTTAGGTGGAACCAATATGCATCCTATCTGAAAAGTCAAAGTTCTCTGGAACAAAGATATTGGCTTGGAAAAGGTTCAACAAACCTACTACAGTCTTGAATATGCCACATGTGAGAACGAGGAGACCATGCGAGAGGAGTACCCACAAATTTTTGCAAATTTTGAAGAAAACTAAATGTATATAAGTGTGAAAAGATCCATTTTGGTGTTTAGAGTTCCTAGAGCCACATCTCAGAGACTTGTTGTCCAATCTGTGTTGAAGCCTTAGAAAGGAAGTGGCACGGCTTGAGGGATGGCGATGTAGAGAAGGGTGTATACTTCCTTGGGTTGTGTAGGTTGAGAGTAACAAGAGATTATTGGTTGGAATTGTTGTAGGAATTGTGAACATGAAAAAGTATCAAGTATTGTAATGTAAAATTGTCTATATGTATGCCGATATGGTGTTGTGCACCGAGGATAGTATAATTTGTAGGGGGAGGGGAATGTAACATCCTTATTTTTAATCCCAATTTTAGCGATGTATAATGTAAATATGATATATGGTTGTGGGCCTAATGATGTAATATGTATATATTGTATATTGAAATAATAAAATAAAAATGTAACGTCAGTTGTAGATGGACATAGATGGAATAATGGAGGCTAAGTTTCCACAAGAGAGGGGAGGGTCTAAGAAGGGGGTTAAAGGGGGAATTATCCATGTGTATTAATCCAAACCCACCTTCTAAAATTATTATTGTGTAAAAACCTTCTACTTTATGTTTGAGTGTTCCCCAAGCCGATTATTAAACACATGTAAGAGGGTTGGTGTGAAAAGTCACATCCTATATTTATGAGAGAATGGGGGCTAAGTACAATAAACATTGGGGAATGTGAGAGTTAACATGCATAGGGGAAAAGGAAATTCATATGGGAAAAAAGGGCAATTTTTACATACATTTTTTTAAGCAAGAAGGGAGTGCAAAGTGATGAAGCTTGGAGGTAGCCATAGTGGGCATGTGTGGCAGTTGTTTGGAGCTACAATTGCATGAAGAATCAAGTTGTTAGTCTTGTATAGTAATTTTTTTAAAGATAAATTCCCCTACAACAATGAGCTTGATGTTGTGAGTTTTTCTTTGCAGTTGACATCCCTGGAGTCCCCAACAAGAGAGATTCCTTGTCAACCTATGTTGGAGCCCTAGAGGGAAGTGGGAAAGTTTGAGGGACTGTATGCAGTGAAGGGGTATCCCATTCCTTGGGTTGTGTAGATTGAGAGGAAGAGAGTTGGTGGACTTGGATAACTGTAGGAAAATTAGTTTATTGTGGGTGAAGTTGGGTTGTGAGTGGACAATAGAAAGACACCCTTTCTTGTGTATTCGAAGCCCTAGCTCGGGGTGATTTGATGTTGATAGTTGGAGCAAAAAATCTATGGTTGGGTGGAACGTCTTTCCCCTGCAACCGGTTGCACATTTGGTTTAAAAAATAAGTGTTTATCTTTGTTACGTTGTTTTTAATTATGGTATTTTTTTGTTATGAATATACTCTGCTCTTGAGTGAATTTATACGTTGTTGTGTGTATGTATATTTGGCTGAAATTCATAATTTTTCTAAATGCTTGTTAAATCCTTAATGCATTGCAAGTTATTATGGGTTTTAATTTATGTGTGCTTACTCCGATTTTGAGCAATAATAATATGCTATTGAATATGAGTTTAATAAGTTGCATTCATGTTTAAATTAATGTTGTTAGATGTATGGGTGTTTTTAGCATGATGCATTGCATTTAAATTAATGATATCATAATTTTTTATTTATGAGTTTAGTAGTGGGGGACACTACACATGCCATTTGCATTAAGAGATTTTGTCCAACTACACCTAATATTCAATATGAGAAAGTTGAATTCATCTTTGTTTTCAATTCCACGGCTTGCACTCTGAAAACCCACACTTCAATTTGTGATTTTTGAGTTTTATAAATGAATACTAGAGAGGGGGTCCAAAACATTGTTTCTATTTAAAAGATAGATTCCAAATTCACCAAAAGAGTTAGAAAAACACTACACTTGAATTCAAACTTATATGCAAGACAAGAAAAAATATGTCAAACACCAAGTTACTTTAGTCGTGGATCATCAACATGCAGCAGAAACACAATTGATATTGATTAATACAAGTTGATAAAATTATGATTGGAGCCAGTATTTGTCTCAACTGAAAGAGGAGGAGGACAAAATATGTCTCATTATAGGCTATGCTAAATAACCACCTTGTCCATGATGGATATCATCATATAAATATTCCTACTTATGGTTCAACCCATTCTGCTTTGCCAATAGGGAATTCCTCTAATCCCCCGAATATCACCCATGGGACAAATTAGGAGACTAAGAGCACTTGTTGCATGTTTATCTACAAGACATGCAAATTAAAAAGAACTACAGAGAGTGGGAGGTGAAAGCTAACACATGGATGGACCATATTGCATTGATTAATTTCTAATGGACATTAATAATTAAGTGAATGTAGAAAGTCCCATAAAGACATAGGACTCATACAAGAAACACTTATCAACATAATAAATGATTGGCCACATGTATTTTGGTATAAAATTGGTATATAAAAGGGAAATGAATTGGTTTGGAGAACCTCTAGAAACACATTTCTAGTGTCCGTGAATCAAAATTCCATAGAAATCCAACCTAAAATCGATCTAGGTATTTTTTTGGAATGCATAATCGTAACCAAGTGAGTTTTAGAACCCATGACTATGTCTAAAGTGTAAACTCATACTAACACATTGCTAAACAATTATAATTCCACTCTAACGGGAAGAGAATAATTGTTGTATAAATGTTTATTTACAAGTTGCCTTCAAGTCTAGTTTAGGAAGTGGAGTGCCCTTGAGTTTTTCTTGGGTGGCCTTATAAGTAAGAAAGTAGTCAACAATTTAATTTAACATCAAATAAAGTGTTTGTTGCTAGACTGTAACCTTGACTAGTGGAGTAGTAAAGCCCTATTTTCATAAATTTCATATCATTGATAATGACGCAGGCAATAGCATTAACAAAAAAAAAATCATCCACTCTCATGAAAAAAAGACCAAATCCTATCTCCCACAACATGAAGGTCATTCTACACAATCATATTATTTTTATGGTCAATTTTAATGAATAGAATCTTGGTTAATATTTGTGGTTCATGCCATGCCCTCCCATTTAGCTATATTGATGTTTATGATGTATTATCCCTAGATAAATCCAATATATTCTATCCTAATAATTTAGAGGATGTTATTGTCCAAATTACCCAAAACAACATAATAAACATGAATATTGCAATGGCAATGCAATTATATGTTGAATGTTGATGTTAATATGTCACTTTAGGTGGGGGGACCTCCCAATTATAATAGAACAATACAAAATACAATATGATTATCCTCGAGTCTTCTTACATCTATATATAGGAGAAAATGTAGGGTTAGGTCACTTCCCACCTCTCGAGGCTAATGCTCCTATAAGTAAATAGTAAGCTTTCATCCTAAAGAGGGGATCATGGGTGCTCCTATTGTTCCTAAAAAGGGAACCCTAAGTAGAAGAGTTATATAATAGGAGGGGAGAATATGTTTTGATAAGAGAAAATGGAGACGATAATATGAATAATGTTTCAATCATAAATTATTCCCCCTTTCAAAAAGTTCTACCTTAAATATGTATAGTTAAGGGTGTTGATGTATGAAATTGTCATATTCCCATCTAGGTTCTTTTGGAGGCATCTTCTTCAACTTGATCATAAGGTACTCAATGATGGGCATGTTCCTACGGTGACGAGTGTAATGGTCAAGAACTACTTTAGGTTCAAGTATCATCTTTCCCTCCTCATCCAATTTTTAAATTTGAGTATGTACTAGAATATTTCATCCAATGACCTTCTGTAGGTAAGAGACATAGAAAATCTTGTGAATTCAGAAAGAGTAAGGTGGTTTTATTATAACGTTGAAGTCATAGGTAAACCTAGTTACCAACTAAGAATTGAATTTCATCGGGATGTTGATCCACTTGTTGCTTAATCTTATTCTAAGCCACTTTAAAGTTGTCCTCAAGAACTTATAGAGTCTCTTGAGTTCACTGAAAGTGAGAATCGACTTCCCAGACCTTGGAATAGTTGGCCTGTAAGTAAGACTTGATGTTGGGATGTAAGTACCCATAGATAGATCATTTTTTCTCATTCTTTTGAATGTATTGAGAAAACTTGAATTTACCACTAAAGGAGAGATATGTAACTTTGTAAAGATGTATTATTTCAACATGCATTGAGGAATTAATATATCATATCCTCGATGTTCCAAAGGGTGTTTGTATTCTAAGCAAATCATTCAAAAGAGATATTCCCCTCTTGCAATAACTATATTTTATGTCTAGTAATATGATCTTCTTGTTATTCTTGTGGAATTCCTCCAACCATATAAGAATGATAAATGTGATGGTGCATAAGGTGACTACTGTATTTTTTTCTTATGAAAAGGCATCAATGATCACATTATCTTTTTCAGTTTTGTAGGTAATTCCAAAATCAAATATTTCATTTTGGAAACCTATTTTTGTTGCTCTTATAAATATACCTTATACTCTAAAAAATACTTTAGGCTATCATGGTATATCTTGACCTTGAAATTCCTTCCCATTAAATCATATTAGTATTTATTGGTCGCATGTAAGGTCATTATTTATTTTTCCCTCCATATTCATCTGTGAACCAATCAATAGATTCATTTGTTTTTAACTTTAACTTGACTTTTTACTATCCTCTTGCTAATATACTAATTCATTATCCACCCACCCATATTACATGATACAATCTACATTGTTACCCTACAACCTAGGGGTAACTAAGGAGATTATGTCTTGAGGCCTAAAGCTAGTAGACATGGAGTTCCCAAAGTCAGATTGACCAACAGAGCCACAAAGCCCCTCCTACTCATGATTGCATCACCACTCCTCACCAGTAGCAAAGCAACATCCACTACATTGGTTTGGCTCCAAAAAGGAAACATGACTTGCTTCATGAGGTAACAAGTCTAGTCTCATGGTAAGTGTCACTTTAATATTTGAAGCATTTAAGCATGTTGCAAAGAATCCTTTCTTGATTATGGAATGTTTACTTGGAAGTTATATCTTTTTCTTAATTTGACCTTGGTGGTTGTCATTCTATCCTAGTAAGTTGGTCACCCTTGGGAAAAGGGAAGCTACTTGGGGGTTCCTTGAAGGGTCACCATACCATTCCCATTCATACTTACCACTTTCCACACTTCTTCCCCTCCATGTCCTCATCTTTTGTGTCCATTGACCCCAAGAAGGGCTTGTACCTCATTTCATGGGAAGAAGGGGCTAAAGGCCCAAACATGTTGCAACTAACACTGTAAAAATCAAAGGTCATAAACTGTTCTTCTAGATGCTCACCCTAAGGTGTTGCAACTAGCACTGTAAAAATAAAAGGTCATAAATTGTCCTTGTAGATTATCTCCCTAAGGTCTTTAGAGAAATTAAATGCTTCTCCATATAAAATGAAGGACCTTTTAAAATAAAATAAATAAAAGGTGTCCTGCTTGATGGGGAAACACATTGCAATGTTCTTTAATTTCCACTACACTTGGAACTCAATGTGTTCTAACTTCAAGTGGCATTGTGGTACTCTTTTTCTTTCCATTACACATAGTACTCAATGTTGAGACCAATAAAATAGAAAGGAAATTAAAGGGATTAATTTTTTTTTTCATCTTAAACGAAGGGATACAACGAACACTCCACAAAGGCACCCATAAATGAGACAATATGAACCCTTGTATGTCAAGAACCCCATGGCCAAAAGTCTTACCCCAATCCACCTCATACTCACTACATGATCTAGATAGGGTCTTCTTGGGAAATATTTCTTGACTTCAGGATTGAACTACCTAATAGGGTACCTTGACACCATTCCCATACCTAAATTTGGAAAAGTTTATAAGGTATTTGAGCATTTGTTTAATTTGAAAAGGGGGGGATTTAATGCACATGTTCAGGTGGTTCTCTTATTAAATGTGGCTTACTTGGCATGATTCATAAGACTTGTGAACCCTTGGAGGGCATACTTGTTTATCTTTGTAAGACCTTAACCAGGGAAAGCTATTCATGAAGGAATTATGCCACTTGGAACTTCATAGGGGCTCGAGAACCCATGAGATGGATGCTAGACCCTACATGTGGGATACCATGTATGATGAATGTTTCACCTTTTGAGGACATGTAGCCCCATGAAAAAATCTTAGCATGATGAGTTGCACATGACATGGCCTTTGGAGGCCTAGGATGTCACACTTCAAGCCCTTGACATCACCTTTGGGCTAGGGTTTGATGGATGACATGGTGGTTTGATAGGAGGAGGCACATGACATGAGACCTTTGAAAATGAGAGCATGTCATTGGCCTTCAGAGGCCCAACGATCTCATATTGGAGGCTTGATGTCTCACTTCTATCCCTACGTCACCCTTGTAGGGCACAAAGTCACCCTTTTTAGGGTTTTATTTTATGTAATTTTCATTTTTGCAAATTGTAAAGGCAAATGAAGGGGGTTTTCCCTCTTCTAATTTGTTGGTGACAATTTAAAGTGGACAAATTGGTTTATATGGCCTCATATAAATAGAGGACCATCTCATTTTCATTTATCATCACAAATTCTAACCATTTGTGAGAGAAAAAGTCTAAAATTTTTGCCTTATCTTGGGCTATCTCTCTCTTCTAGTAATGCACTATGATTGGAGGATCATTTTGTCGATTCTTTTTCTAATTTTGAAGAATAATTTATGAAATTAGGGTTTTGTCTCTTGGTTTCTTGGCTAAAGTAGTGAATTTTCTACAATTTATCTTTATGTTGTTATTCTACATGGTGAATATTTCTTCTTTATGCTAGATGTCTTGCTTGGTGAAACCCTAAGAGAGGATCATAAGTGCTTCCTCCTCTCACAAGGTTATTCTTTTTTTAAATTGGTGAAATCTCCTTACTAGGGTTAGCATCCTAAAGCCCTAAAGTTCTATCACTTTATGATTTTATCCCTAGACTCTTGATTTTGACCTAGTTGAAGAACTTAAGTAGGGAGAAAAGGTTGCTACAACCCAAAAGTGCTTGCACTCTAGCAATCCTTCTCCTTAAGGCTTAAACACTAATGCCCTAATGTGATAGAACCTTAGAGTTTTAGTCTTACCTCTTAAATATTTTCTAGTTTCATCTCCAGACATATTGTATTGTTGTTGTAAAGACTCCATAGCCCTCAAAGGCACTGGTATTTAAGCTCTCTTATGGTGAAAGTGATCAACAAACTCTCTATTTTAATTCTCTCAAGATTCCTACTAACTCTACTAATAATAACTCAAGCTGATTGACTAATAAACTTGTTTTTGTTGCAAACATTTGCTACATCCATCTAAATACACTCTTATTTGCTACATACACTCTTGTAAAGGTGGCCTAAAATACCTAGAAATTGCATCTAACAATTGGATATTAATCTAGTAGATTTATGCTAAGTTTCCCTTGTCAATTGTCGCAATACTAAAGAATATTTATTAATGTTGTTACAAATTTATATTGTTGTTATAATATTGGTGTACTACTACAAATTTGTACCATCCATTGCAATTCTTGTTTGTCTAGTGTCTTATGAGGTAATAATTGCATGTTTGTACTTGGAAATCATGCTATACATGCTATAAAGTGTTCTTGTTCCACGAAGGTACTCAAACAACTCCTTACCTCATCTATTTCATTGACCTAGACCAATATTAGGTGATTAAGAGATGGGGTGGTAGGCTTGACTAACAAACTTGCTACTTTGATCCCTTGAGGTCACCAGGGAAGCCTCCGTTGTGGTGGACCTCCTCCATCACTCAAACGAGGGGATTTCTTACAAAGTTGACAATGGTAGGATTTCCCATTGTTACACAAGATTTGAATAACTTGTGGTGGGATTTGTGCAAGTAGAAATCATGCGATAACATTTTGGCTCCATTATTGGGGACAATTGATTCATTCTCCTCAAATGAGATATATTTGGTAAACTTTGTCTCGAAGCACTTATCTCTCAAGTTTAGCTGGCGACTCCAGTGAGGTTAGTTCCCTTACCTTACTTTGATGATATTGTTTGAAGAATCATCTGACGACTACACTGATGACAACCCATACCGAACGTCATTATAACAACCAGTCATTTCACCCATGGCTTCTCCGAAATGACCCCCCGATAATATTTTTGGACCCTTGGAAATGTGTAGAATCCCAGGGTACCCTCAACATATGCCTCTTGAGTACAAAAAATGGCTGCCCAAATTTTCTGATAGTGATGTGACTAATGTTGAATAGAATATGGGTAACTTTTGGGCTTTCTTCCAAGTTAATCTCGTTAGTGATGACGCTAAATATTTAATGATGAATCTTTTCTCATCCACTTTTAATAATGATTCTAGGAGGTGGTACAATTGTCTCCCTAGCAAAAGTATTAAGACCATGGATCAATTTGAGGAGACATTCCTGGAAATATGGGGAACTAGAGAAGACCCTAACATGTTTTTTCAACAAGTCTATGACATAAGAGAGGAAGAGATTCATGAAGAGGGTTACCAGTCCCTGGAAGAGGAGAAAACATTACCTCATGATTATATTGAAGACAATGAAGACTTGACTGAAGAACGAGAGCCTGAAGAGGTTAATCACAAGGAAGATTACCAAGAAGAATATTTGTTTCCTTGTGAATATGCTGAAGAAGAACATTTTGATGTTGACAAAGATGCTCCTCATGAACACAAAGTTTTGGTGTTTTCTCCTCCATTTGATGAAATCATCCAAGCTTCCATTCCTCCTGTACAAGAAGAAGGGAATGTGGTGAGTTATTTCCCTTTCCAAATTCTTGATGATGCTTTATTTCATGATTTAGAAAATAAGGAAGTGTTAGAGGAACCCTTGGATGCATTAGACCCTTCATGTTAGATCATAGGTGATGATGTGGTTGAGAATATTGATGTTTTATACATGTCGGGAGACATAAATGGGATGCGATTTGTCCTAGTGGAGATTCCATTTACGACATTGAAGGTCATTTTCAATTGTTTCCCTTAGAACAACCATATATGATTGTGACTGATTCAGTTTTTTGGCAACATGAAGATGAAATGATTACTCATTTGTTCCAACCACCTAGCGATGATTCATTGTTTCATTGTCATGATGATTTTTAGTTTTATCTCGGGGGGTTTGATACATATTCTTTTGAGAAATTGGATTTATTCTACGAAGAATATTTTCAACCACCTATATGCTCTAACCTTGATGAAGATGAGGTCATGATTTGGCCAAGCATGATTCTTATTTACATCCTTCTTATTTTCCTTCATCTTGTTATGCCACCGAGGATGTAGCTAGGAAACATGTTTCTTATCCTAGGTTGTCTCCGATGATTTATTTTTTCTTATAATTCAAGGGTAGGTTGGATGCTTTAAGAAGAAGTTTGACATCCTATTTTTTGGGCCTCCCCTCGAGTAATTATCAGGCATCTTCCATATTCTTGTTCATCCCTTCTCAATAATTGGGGAGTGATGAGGACCGAGGTAGTCAACCTTCAGGGTCTTTGAGTCAGCATTATGAGTCTTCATCTTATCACAACCCTATTCAGAGATGGATTGAGCATTCTTGTGGGAATGTGACTTGGTGTAATTTTGTCCCTCCCTCCCACCTCCATGAGTTAGATTTTATGATTGGAAATGGTATAGTGCTTGCTTTAACTCATGTTCATGTTCATGATTTGCATGCTCCTATTGATATGTTGAAATGTATCAGAAAATTTCCCTTTTTAAGTTCTGCTCTAGATTTGGTATTTATCATTTTTGCTCATATGAATAAAGAGGTGAGTCTTCCACCCACCAATTCTCTGATTTTTTTCTTGAGTATATGTAGGCACAAGTCAAACTAGGATATGTTGATGTTCTGATGTGCTCTATGGTGAGAACATGCCCCCATGTAGGAGCCAAATGTCCCCCCCTAGCCTAGTGGTAACTAAGGAGATTATGTCTTGAGTCCCGCAGGTAACAAAAATGAAGTGTCAAGATTCAGACTGACTAGCAGAGACCACAGGGCCCCTCCTACTCATGATTGCATCACTACTCATCACCAACAATAGAGTAGTAGTCATTACATTGGTTTGGCTCCCAAAAGGAAAAAAGTCTTGCTTCATGAGGTAACAAGTCCAGTCTCATGGTAGGTGTCACTTTAATATTTGAAGCATTTAAGCATGTTGAAAAGAGTTTGTTGACGGGTTCAAATTCGCCCGACAAAAACAAGTGGTACTCACCGGTATACAATCCCAATTAGACAATACATCATTTGGATTAGGAGTCCCATCCATAATTTGTCTTGACTGCCATTTATTGTTGTCTTTTGTTTTTGTACCTGTTATGATCTGGTTTACCGATGAAGTGGGTGGATGCAATGCATATATGTAGATGAATACCATGTATGTAGAGACAACTGATCTTTTACTAATCTATGCTAACCTATCCTAGCTAGGAGCTCACTAGATTAATTGGTGACTTGTAATGCAACCAAAACCTTACACAAATTTTATACAGTTAGCTGTAACAAAAGAGGAAGATTGGAGACAAATGCATACATATGTATATAATCAGATTAGTCTAGATCACAACAACGTATACTGTAATAACCCACAAATCTCAAGGCATTGAAATATTCAAACAAATATCAATAACTGCAGAATGACAAAGATTGTATAACAATTAGTCTACAAAAAACAAACATCCTTACAGTCCATAGAAACAACAATTATCTTCAATTAAAGTAGTTCAAAGCTCTGATTTTTTTCTACACAAAATTCCTTCTATAATATGTTGTCCCTAAGGGCTTCTCAATATTCATTAACAATGTATAAGTTCTCGAAATTTTTCTTGGGTCTATACAATGCTTGAAAATCCAACCAACAAGTCATTTTTAATGAGTTTCTACTCTATTTTATACAAAAATCTTGTAACTCCTATGTGTCCTTTCCCCTTCTTCTTGAAGAGGCACTTACAAAATTGTTCATCTTCTCTATTCTAATGACAAGTGGAAGAAAGACTGAAATTTGAATTGGTTAGTAAAAGGACTAGAGAAAAACAATCGTTTTGTCCTTTCC
This sequence comes from Picea glauca, assembly GCA_000966675.3. Classification (NCBI taxonomy): domain Eukaryota; kingdom Viridiplantae; phylum Streptophyta; class Pinopsida; order Pinales; family Pinaceae; genus Picea; species Picea glauca. Next base: position 109,382 of record JZKD02S1673649.1, on the reverse strand, counting down.
CTTTGAAGTTTTGCTTTGGAGATAAGCTATCCAAACTTCCAATCGATTATATAACGACTCGATCCTCATGTATGATAGTTTTTCTAGTGTTGCTTTGTTCATGGTGATTCTTTCATCAAGGGAACTCATATCCTTCTCTATTTTTTTCATGAAAACCTTTATCATAGTGCGAATCTTTACCGATTGTAGAAGATGTTGGTCAATGAGATCGACGGAGACAAAGGTTGCTACTTCGACTCTCTATTTCCTTCGACTCGTGATGTCTTGGAATTCATTCACCAATTCTTTTGTGACCAAATTCTTCCCAAGTTCATCTAATATTGGGAGACAACCATTCCTTATTATTTCTTGGGCATCTTTGTAAGTCCTTGAACATATTGCCATCTCCTTGGTTACTTATTTATCTACTCTTTTCCCTACCTGCTGGAAATGATCTAATGCATACATATCTGTTTTTCTAGATGATTTTGAGGGTTTGTACAACTCAAGAGGTGCATCAGGATTCTCTACTATCCAGGTATCAATGTCGACTATGCCTTCACAAATAGTGTTGTATTATGTTCGTTTCATTTGTATCCGGTTGTTTTGGTCAATAACTATTGTAGCCGCATTTTGGAAGAGGTGTAGATTGGCATACATGTCAATGATGGCACCTTCTAGATCATTCCTCACTTTTTCCGCACTGGCCTTAAAGTTGAGGAGACTTATTTCATCGATCTTTACTTGTTGAAGCCTCTTTTCTAACTCCCTGATCCTCACCTCTTTCTCTTCATTCTACTAGCATAGCCTCTATATATTGTCTATGGTTGCATCCATAAATGAAAATCCTGCCCTAGTTGTTGCCACAGGGTCTTCCCTCACATATCCTATGACAGAGACTTGAGTAACCACTGACAAAGGGTCTCCTTCTGTTGTTGGAACCTTTTTCACTCTTCCTTGCACAATTCTACGGATTTTACTATCGTATGTGAAACTTCTTAGATCCAATACTTCAACTAATAAAAAAGGTTCCCAGGGCCCGAGGCCGAAATCACTACTCATTGTTTCTGCTCCTGTACCTGTGGTGGACGTTCCATGGACATCCAAGTCCATCGGGTGTGTGTCACCCTCTCTGCCCTTTGTATTCTTCCTCTGTATTTCTTCTTTAAAAACTTTATCCGTTGCTTATTTTTCCACCTTCTTTGCTAATTCTGCTGCTACTCTTACCGCTTCTACCATCTCCTTTTCTTTTTTTGCAACAAGTTTTTCTTCGGCTTTTGATTTAGCTTTCGCTTCATTTTCTGCCCTAGAATTTTCTCTGTCGGCTTCTATTTTTTGTTTCTTTTTAGCGTCATTCCTCCTTTTCAACACCTTCTCTTTGTCTCTTCTCTTTTTATATGTTGGTGCTTCTTTGTCCTCTTCAACATAACCTAAATGAGTTGGGACATAGATGGGAGAAGATATCTTAGCTTCATCTCGTTCTGCCTCTTTTTTGGCCACCCCTCTTGCAGCTTCTTCGTCCCCGATCCTTCCTTTTGGCTGGACTCGCCTATTGAAAATGACTTCGTCATAAGTTCTGGCATTTTGATGCACCTCCTCTTTTTTCCAGAACTCAATGGTGTATTCATATGGGACTCTCATGCTATTGAAGTGCTCTTTATGATATTCTTAGGGTCATTCCTCTTGAATATTTCCTCTCCAAAGTGGTAGGAAAGCAAGATGTCCACTTACCATGTATGTAGATACAACTGATCTATTATTAATATATGCTAACCTATCTTAGCTAGGAGCACACTAGAGTAATTCGTGAGTTGTAATGCAACCAAAACCTTACACAACTTTTATACAGTTAGCTGTAACAAAAGAGGAAGATTGGAGACAAATGCATACATATGTATATAATCAGATTAGTTTAAATCACAACAACATATACTGTAATAACCCACAAATCTCAAGGCATTGAAATATTCAAAGAAATATCAATAACTGCAAAATGACAAAGATTGTATAAGAATTAGTCTACAACAAACAAACATCCTTACAGTCCATAGAAACAAAAATTATCTTCAATTGAAGTAGTTCAAATCTCCAATCTGTTTCTACACAAAATTCCTTGTATGATATGTTGTCCCTAAGGGCTTCTCAATATTCATTAATAATGTATAAGTTATCGAAATTTTTCTTGGGTCTTTACAATGCTTGAAAAGCCAACCAAAAAGTCATTTCTAATGAGTTTCTACTCTATTTTATAAAAAAATATTGTAACTCCTATGTGTCATTTCCCCTTCTTCTTGAAGAGGCACTTACAAAATTGTTCATCTTCTCTATTCTAGTGACAAGTGGAAGAAATGATGAAATTTGAAGTAGTTAGGAAAAGGACTAGAGAAAAACAATCGTTTTGTCCTTTCCCTATGAACTTTTTCTTTGGAGTAAGCTGTCCAAACTTCCAATCGGTTATATAACGACTCGATCCTCATGTATGATAGTTTTTCTAGTGTCGCTTCATTCATGGTGATTCTGTCATCAAGGGAACTCATATCCTTCTCTATTTTTTTCATGAAAACCTTTATCATAGTGTGAATATTTATTGGCTGTAGTAGACGTTGGTCAATGAGATCAGTGGAGACAAAGGTTGTTGCTTCGACTATCTGTTTCCTTCGACTTGTGATGTCTTGGAATGCATTCACCAATTATTCTATGACCAAATTCTTCCCAAGTTCATCTAATCTTGGGAGACAACCATTCCTTATCAGTTCTTGGGAAGCTTTGTGAGTCCTTGAACATATTGTCATCGCCTTGGTTACTTATTTATCTTCTCTTTTCCCTACCCACTGGAAATGATATAATGAGTACATATCTATCTTTATAGATGATTTTGAGGGTATGTACAACTCAAGAGGTGCATCAAGATTCTCTACTATCCAGGTATCAATGTTCGCTATGCCTTCACAAATAGTGTTGTATTATGTTCACTGCATTTGTATCTGGTTGTTTTGTTCAATAACTATTGTAGCCACATTTTGGAAGAGGTGTAGATTGGAATACATGTCAATGATGGCACCTTCCGGATCATTCCTCACTTTTTCCGCATTGGCCTTAAATTTGAGGAGACTTCTTTCATCAATCTTTACTTGTTGAAGCCTCTCTTCTAGCTCCCTGATCCTCACCTCTTTCTCTTCATTCTACTGGCATAGCCTCTATATATTGTCTACAATTTCATCCATAGATGAAAATCCTTCCCTAGTTGTTTCCACAGGGTCTTCCCTCACATATCCTATGACAGGGACTTTAGTAACCACTGACAAAGAGGCTCCTTATGTTGCTGGAACCTTTTTCACTCTTCCTTGCACAATTCTATCGGTTCTACTATGGTATATGAAACTTCTTAGATCCAATACTTCAACTGATAAAAAATGTTCCCAGGGCCTGAGGCCTAAACCACTACTCATTGTTTCTGCTCCTGTACCTGCAATGGATGTTCCATGGACATCCAAGTCCATCGAGTGTGTGTCACCCTCTCTGCCCTTTGTATTCTTCCTTTGTCTTTCTTCTTCAACAACTTTATCCGCTGCTTATTTTTCCACCTTCTCTGCTAATTCTGCTGCTACTCTTACTGCTTCTGCCAACTCCTTTTCTTTTTCTACAAAATTTTTTTCTTCGGCTTCTGCTTTATCTTTCGCTTCATTTTCTGCCCTAGAATTTTCTTTTTCGGCTTCTATTTTTTGTTTCTTTTTAGCGTCATTCCTACTTTTCAACACCTTCTCTTTTTATATGCTGGTGCTTCTTCCTCCTCTTCAACAGAACCTAAATGAGTTGGGACATAGATGGGAGAAGATATCTTAGCTTCATCTCATTCTGCCTCTTTTTTGGCCACCCCTCTTGCAGCTTCTTCATCCCCGATCCTTCCTTTTGGCTGGCCTTTCCTGTTGAAAATGACTTCGTCGTAAGTTATGGAATTTTGATGCACCTCCTCTTTTTCCTAGAACTCAATGGTGTATTCATATGGGACTCTCATGCTATTGCAGTGCTCTTTACAATATTCTTAGGGCCATTCCTCCTGAATCTTTCCTCTCTAAAGTGGTAGGAAAGAAAGATGTCCACTTCCATTTGAGCTTGCTTGGTGTTCTCAAATAAATATATGCCAATGTATAGAGGTAGTGGAGGCCATTTTTTATTTTTATTTTTATCTTTACAGCATTCCTTCGCCCCTATGTATGATAGTTTGATACACCACCTCCTGAAGCACAGGTTTTTTAGGAACGAACTGAGGGAGTAAATGGGGTGGTTTCATTGCACCATATATTCTTATATAGGTACTGTGCTCCATCAAATACCAATACCCAATCCTTCTTATGACTACTATGGCTTTGTATGCCATACAAGGTGGGGAGGTGAAAAAGATAAATTCATACAATGGGGCAAGGAAGTGCTAACAGATTCTTTGATATTTTGTTCGGTATTTGTGCTCCCAAAGAACTTTGCAGTAGATGTGGATTGCAACATCGGCAGGAAACCAAATCCACCCCATGTTTGGGTACATGTGGGTAGTACAAATTATGTCTAGGATATATGAGGACATATGGAAAATGGGAAAGTTTCCTGGTTGTGCTTGTGCAACTGAAGATATGGAAGCTTTGAGATTTTCACACTATATGTCTGCCCAATTGAATGAGACCCCCACATCTGCACAAAAATAAATTAGGGGCATGTAATATAGGGGGAAATGAGTTTCATATGGTTTCTCATATAACCTACACAACATGGCCACCATATACTGGTAGGGTCTCCTTAAACTGGTCGTGGGGTACCGACTCTTGGGCTGATACTTAAACTACTTATCTACTTTGTACCATACAGGGAATAAATATTTCGGTGTAAGTTCCAACTCACTTAGGATTTGACCATCCAGTCTTTTGTTCCGAGCTTCAATATGATAACATTCAGCTAAATTATTGGGCCTGAATGAAGCTATAGGTTATTTTCTTGCATTACAAACATATCGGCTATTTATTTCTATGTTCTTCAAAGTCCAAGAAATGGCCTCTACACAAGGGAAGATTGCTGGATTTGCTTCCACCCTGAAAATTCCTGACTTTATTATGTTCCTGAACACCTGGAGTTCATCTGTCTCCTTCGCCTCCACATAGAAGTTTGACTTCTTGAACATATAATATACTTCTCCCCATTTTGAGGTTTCTCCATTCTTCTCTACAAGTCCCGACGTATTATCATATACGGTCTCGACAATTTCAGTCTCTACTGTTTGCTGGGAGCTGCTAGATGGCTTAGCCCCTGTTTATTTTTCCACCATCTTCTTCCGTGGTGACATGTTTGAACCTACATAAAGGATAAATTTAGAGCATGTTATTTGAAATACAACTAAATGATTGAACAATTATAAGAATTATTGAAATTACTGAGGCATAGCAAGCTAGTTTCCGTAGATTTCAAGTTGAAAGTAACTCCTTTGATATGCTTGGAGGAGTTTTTTTCAATCTCTTTGAGCCATGTAGAGGAGATAAATTTAACTTGTTCGAATTCATCGGAGAAGTTCCTTCAGAACCCATTTAGGGATTTTTTGCGAGGATGGGAGAGCAATCCAGGGAAAAACCATGACCAGTTTCGAGGAGAGTAAGGAAACCATAGAACTCTCTAGATTGAGGTCTTTTTGCTTGGGGCGAGATTTGGGGCTTGCAAGGGTTAAGTGTAAGGGTGCAGAGAGATTCCATTGCGGTGAAGGGGAAAGGGCCAAATGGTTGTACATCTCGTGGAAAGAAACAAGTTCTAAAACAAAATGTAAGGTTGACGAAGGGGGGGGGTGGTCGAGAGAGAAATGACGAAGAGAAGGGGAATGTGATTATCGATCTAGGGAAAGGGAGTAAGGAAAAATAATAAACAAAGACCCAATCCTAGCCTGAAAAAGGAAGAGAGGTGAGGTAATACTACATGGATTACGCTGCCATGTGGTGGATATGGATAGGTGAGAGCCTTGAAAGGAGTTCCGCTCGATGCGTTTATCCTCAGGTTTCCTTTTTCACTTGCAAAAGGTAGGATAACACTAAACCTTACCCCATTTTGTTTATGTAGCCAAATGACCATTTATGGCATTAAATGTGGTGTTTGGGGTCGGTTTGATTAGAGGATTTAAGAGAAATTTCTTCGATTAGTTCGGAAGTCAAGATAGTAAATCTTGTGATGTGTTCAGAAGATTTGAATGTAACTCCTCCGAACATATCGAAGGAGTTAGAAGTAACTACTTCGATATGATCATAGGAGTTTCTCCCAACTCTAGTGATATCTTTGCATATCAAAGAAAAAGATATGAACTCCTTCTAATTGCTCGGAGGAGTTTGATGTAACTCCTCCAAACTTCTCGGAGGAGTTTGATGTAACTCCTTTGAACTGCTTGGAAGAGTTTGATGTAACTCCTCTAAACTGCTCGAAGGAGTTTGAAGTAAATTTTTTGATTTTACAATTTGGATTGCAACACCAAGGACTGATCATTTTTTCAAGTGAAACATGAGTTATCAAAAGAATCTTGAGATGGAGAGGGAGACTTATGAGGCTTTCTCTTAGGATAAAAATTAAGGGGCTTAATTTTTAGGGAGGTAAAAAATATCAAACAAAAAATGGATGGTTGTAGTGCCTATCATAACAAAGTCCTTTCTTGAAAATCTACTTGGAAGTTATATCTTTTGCTTAATTTCACCTTGGTGGTTGTCATTCTATCCTAGTAAGTTGGTCACCCTAGGGAAAAGGGTTTCTACTTGGGGATTCCTTGAAGGTTCATTGTACTATTCCCATTCATACTTACCACTTTCCACACTTCTTCCACTCCATGTCCTCATATTTTTGGTTTTTGGGTCCATTGACCCCAAGAAGGGCTTGTACCTCATTTCATGGGAAGAAGGGGCTAAAGGCCCAACAATCTTACAACTAGAATTGTAAAAGTAAAAGGTCATAACCTATCCTTCTAGATGATTTCCCTAAGGTCTTAAGAGCAACAAAATTCTTATCCATATAAAATGAAGGACCTTTTAAAAGAAAATAAATAAAAGGTGTCCTGCTTGATGGGGGAACACATTGCAATGTTCTTTAATTTCTAGTGCATATGGAAATCAATGTGTTCTAACTTCAAGTGGCATTGCAATACTTGATTTCTTTCCATCGCACATAGTACTCAATGTGAGGACCAATAAAACATAAATGCAATTAATGGTCTTGGAAAAATGTTGCATTGAAAATGAAGGGATGCAATGTACCCTCCACAAAGGCACCCGTAAATGAGGCAATATGAACCCTTGTATGTCAAGAACCCCATGCCCATAAGTCTTACCCCAATCCACCTCATACTTACTACATGATCTAGATAGGGTACTCTTGGGAAACATTCCTTGACTTGGGGCTTGAATTACCCAATAGGTCACCTTGACACCCCTCCCATACCTAAATTTGGCAAAGTTCATAAGGTATTTGAGCATTTGTTTAATTTGAAAAGGGGGGCTTTAATGCACATGTTCGGTTGTTTATCTTATTAAATATGGTTTAATTGACATGATTCATATGAATTATGGACTCTTAGAAGGAATATTTGTTTGTCTTTGCAGGACCTTTCCCGGTGAAATCTTTTCATGAAGGAATTATTCCACTTGGACCTTCATAGGGGCTTGGATGATGAACATTTGACTTTTTAAGGACATATAGCCCCATGAAAAAATCTTAGCATGATGAGTTGCACATGACGTGGCCTTTGGAGGCCGAGGAAGTCACACTTCAAGCCCTCAATGTCACCTTTGGCTAGGGTTTGATGGACCACTTGGTGGTTTGGTAGGAGGAGGCACATGACATGAGATATTTTCACATGAGTGCATGACATATGGCCTTTGAAGGCCTAAAAATATCATTTTGGAGGCTTGACATCACACTTCTATCCCTATGTCACCCTTATAGGGAATGACATCACCATTTTTAGGGTTTTATTTTATGTAATTTTCATTTTTGCAAATTGTAAAGGCAAATGAAAGGGGTTAGACCGCTTCTAATTTATTTTTGACAATTTAAAGTGGAAAAATTGGTTTAGATGGCCTCATATAAATAGGGGACCATATCATTTTCATTTATCACTACAAATTCTCACCATTTGTGAGAGAACAAGTCTAGATTTTTTTTCCCTTATCTTGGGTTATCTCTCTCTTCTACTAATGCGCTATGCTTGGAGGATCATTTTGTGGATTCTTTTGTTGATTTTGAAGAATAATTTATGCATTTAGGGTTTTATCTCTTGGTTTATTGTATAAAGTAAGTGAATTTTCTGTAATTTATTTTTATGTTGTTATGATACATGGTGAATATTGCTTCTTTATGCTAGATGTCTTTCATGGTGAAACCCTAATAGAGTAGAATAAGTGCTTCCTCCTCTCACAAGGTTATTCTTGTTTAAAATTGGTGAAATATCCTTGCTAGGGTTAGCATCCTAAACCCCTAAAGTGATAACACGTTAGGATTTTATCCCTAGACTCTTGATTGTGACCTAGTTGAAGAACTTAAGAAGGGAGAAAAGTTTGCTAGAGCCCACAAGTGTTTGCACTATAGCAATCCTTCTCCTTAAGGCTTAAATCGTAATGTCATAATGTGCTAACACCTTAGAGTTTAAGCCCTACCTCTTAAATATTTTCTAGTTTCATCTCCAAACATATTTTATTGTTGTTGTAAAGACTCCATAGCTCTCAAACACACTAATATTTAAGCTCTCTTATGGTGAAAGTGATCAACAAACTCTGTATTTTAATTCTCTCAAGCTTCCTACTAACTCTACTAACACTAACTCAAGCTAATTGACTAGTAAACTTGTTGTTGCTGCAAAATTTTGCTATAGCCATATGGATACACTCTTATGTGTTGCATACACTCTTATGTGCTGCATAAACTCTTGTAAAGGTGGCCTAAAATACCCAAAAAATTCATGTAACAATTGGATATTAAACTAGTGGATTTATGCTAAGTTTTCCTTGTTAATTGTTGCATTTATGAAGCATATTTATTATTGTTGTTACAAATTTATATTGTTGTTATAAGACTGGTGTACTTCTGAAAATTTGTACCAACCATTGCAATTTTCATTTATCTAGTGTATAATCAGGTAATAATTACATGTTAGTACTTAGAAATCATACTATATATGCTATAAAGTGTTCTTGCTTCTGGCAGGTACTTAAACAAATCCTTACCTCATCTATTTCATTAACCTAGACCAATATTATGTGATCAAGAGAGGGGTAGTAGGCTTGGCCAACAAAATTGCTACTTTGATCTATTGAGGTCACCAGGGAAGCCTCCCTTGTGGTGGACCTCCTCCTAACGAGGGGATTTCTTACTAAGGTGACAATGGTAGGATTTTCCAATATTGTTACACAAGATTTGAAGAACTTGTGGTGGGCTTTGCACAAGTACAAATAATGCGATAATAGGTCACATGAAAGGTTGTTATTTATTGGTCCCTCCATATTCATCTATCGACCAATCAACATATTCATTTGTTGTCAACTTTAACTTAATTTTTTACTATCCTCTTTCCAATATAATATTTCATTATCCACCCACCCATATTACATGAGACTATATACATCATTATGTTATGTTCTGTGTTGTAAATCATTCTAAGAGTTCGTGAACTTATACTTTTTGAATGGAAAGATTATCCAAAGTAACATAGACCATTTACAATTGATTTAATACTTTTATAATGCCGAATTTATCTAATTAATATACACTATAATAAAAAATGAGAACAAATTATATATTGAGTTTTCTATTTGGCCTAATTTATAGCGACTCCATTTTTGTAGGGAGATTATATGAACCCAATTGTTTGTTGAGAATGTACTCCTATGGCTTGGGTTATAGCCACAATAGAGCGATTGACCAGAATAGAACAATCATAAAAATAGAAGTTAAATGGAAGTAACTAACTAACTACCTTTGAGAGGAAGGATCACCTACCTAATTTATGTAGTTCTATATAGATCCATTTCACAAGTCCATGGTCTAAATATCTTGCTGCAACACTTCCTATATCAACCTGCACTCACAAAAGAACTAGGCGGCAAGAGAGGTAGATATCATAACTAACTAATAACTTCAAACATAAAGTGTGACTAGTATGTTAGTTTCCACGTTATCAAATGCATATAAAGATTTTAGAAATGAACTATTAACAAATGACAGGGACAAGAAAGAGAGGTCTATTATAGATATAAACAACAAGTTGCATGTATAGAATTCACTTGAAGCTGTTGTCGACACTGCTCCAAAACCGATTTCTGGATTCTTTTGCTCGGGAATTTAGAAGAGTAATTCAATCCCCCTAAATTTCCTTACTAAAAAAATGTCCAAGAGAGAGAAGGAGTCTCTCACTGACAATATAGAATAAGAAGGATGACTGGAAATAGGGGTTTCCATATCTAAAGAGGGAATCTCAAGGACTCGAGAATAAGGGCTTGCAGACTTGGAAAGTTTCCAACACAATGATGCTATATGGGATGAATGCCTATTCTCTACCCCTTGGCTTAATTTTATACTCCACACAAGTAGTTGGAGTAGTTATCCATGGAAAATAGGGGGTCAAGAACCAAAGGAACACACAAACCTCACCAAAAAATTCACAAATTTTATATGTTTTTTGAGACAAATAAATGCATACTTACTTTTCTTAGGAGAAACATGTGTATAAAAATTTGCATATGTGTGTTGCATACCTGTTAGGGTGTGTATTGCTTGAAAAATGGGGTTTTTAAAGAATTGAGGAGGAAAGGATGGGAATTTTTTTCTTCAAGTAGAGATAGGGAAAATCAATCAGGACAATATGTGCATCTATGTTGTGAGGTGAAAAAATATTCTATAACATATGCCTCCTAACGTGTGAGGTGATAAGGGAAACTGATGGTTAAAATATATTGTATAATATAGGAGAGAAGTGTGCAGTAGGCCCAGGCAGAGTTCACTAAACACCGAACTAGAACAAAACCTACAAAAAAAACATTAAGAGACTATTGTCTTACTGAGCCGGGCATACCCATGCTCATAAGTGACAAAAGCATGGCTTCCAAATCAAGTACACTATGGATCCAAGAGATATGTATATAATCAATGATATTGGCCATGAAAAATGATTACATAGTGGATCCAATGAAAAATGAGTACATAGTGGATCCATGTCAAAATAGATCATAGCCACAAAGATATACAAAATGGATCTATGTCTCAGAATTAGAGGAGGAAATCTGTAATCAAGAAGATGGAAAAACTTATCCTCCACAAGTACCAATGTCATGAATAGAGTGGTATTGTCCAATACAACTCGGGAAACAACATGGAAGAGGTGATGCTACTACAGACTCAAGGTCTTGAAAATAGTTCACAGATGGTACAAGTCTACACTATGCAAATAGATGTGATGGAGTCAAACATAGTGAGACACTGCTTGATTACCGGTCATTGATTTATACCATTATTAAACATGAGACAACCCACTGATAATGATGATGGGTGTTAAGGGACCTAGTACATTCTAGCAAGTTCGAATATATGAGATGAAATCAAACACTTGTAGAATCTATCGATCATAGGATATTAGATATTGATGTATTCCCACTATCAATATCGAGGGAAGTTGCCACTAATGACAGTAAGCCCCAAGGTACTAATAAAGACTCTAGATCATGATCTAAGAGAAAATGAGCCGAAGTCAATGGGACGATATCTGGAAGGATGGAATTAAGGCATCCCCCATCAAATAGCATGAGGAACAACAAAAGGCCAAATATTTTGAAGGAATTGGATGAAAAATTAAATAGACACACAACTGGGTACGTCTCTCGCATGCACTAGATGGAATAACACACAAAAAAGACCCTCTGATTACTAGAAAATAATGAAAACTACTGACAGAGGTGAGGAATTCCACCAATGATGAAATTAAACCCAAGGAACTGCATGAATCCCAATGTGTGAGTAAGGGTATTTATGGGAAACCTCTCATACAATGACCAATGATGGAATGACATTTGTTGATCACAAGGTCTCCTATCAATGATGTAAATAGGGCTAGGATGTTACTCTAAGTCAAACTCTATGAGAAATGTGTCATAGTCGATAAAATTTGACCCATTAGCAAGAAGTCAATGGGGACCTTCCATATTGGATCGAGTATAAGATAAATATTCATGTTGATTCTAAGAAGTACTTCAAAATGGGAAGGCCGACATGAAAAGTCAAGAGTTCTGAGGAATGACCGATGCATGCTAAGACTTTCTTTGAACAAAATCACGACACAAAAGTGACTTGGGGATCATAGACTCAAGAATGAACAACGATATTAGTATGCGACAAAGGAGACATTGACAAACTCTCCATAGTGACTAAAAGGATAACTAGTTCTAGGAGTAAAGACTTAAAGATCATGGTTCAATTTCGTAAATCCATACTAAAACTGAAACTATTGAGACACAAAATCAAAACTTAGTGCTTTGTTCAAGGACGACATGGTTGCAACCAAACATACTAAGAACTAGACTCTTTCCCATCCTCTTTTTTAATATTTGTTTTTTTTTTGTCTTTTTCATATTAGAAATATTGAAAAAGAATAAAAGCTTTCTATGAGACAGTGGAGAAAATGAGTGTTGCGGGTGAGAAAACTAGTTCCAAGCACATGAACATGCCTATGATCAATGCAAGGAACATGTGAAGGATATGGACACTTAGGGGAATGTTTCCTCTAGGGATACATGTGTCAATTCAAAAAGACAATAAATGTAAAGGATGACAACTAAAGAGAATGCATAAGAAACATACTATAGGACAACAAGTCGAAGTGGGCATTAAGATCAAAAGTGCAAGTGATAGATTACAATATAGTATAACAACTAAACACATAAATTTGGGATCCCCATGGGTATTGGCCAGAAAAATATTGAGAAGAAGTCACTTGTCTTTGATTCAAAGTCACGGTGGAACTAAATAGGGCTCCCAAGACTATGAAATTACTTCAACATGGGCACCAAACTGCAAACATGGTTCTAACCAGGGCACCCATGAATGGTAGGCTCTAGCACCCGAATTAAAACACTTCTAAAAAGAAAAGAAGGCTTCATTTCATAACTCATTGGGTTCAATCCTAAGGAAAAATGAACTAGGAAATGGATAATGTAGAAATTCATGGAGGGGAAAATCTATCCTATATGCCAGTTTCAAGATCATTACCTATTAGAACAGTTCGACATGATAAAAAAGGTACCAAAGAAAAATGTCTCCAAAGTCCTATATATATGACCAACAACACTCACCAAGAAGTTAATAAATCCAATATATAAACCTTTGATAACAACTTGTGCTATGGAATACAGGATTTGAAAACAATAAATCTTAAAAGTACAATATGGTACAAAGCACCCCACAACCTTATGGCTTATGCATAGTACTTTTTCAAGTATATCCCATCACTAGGATCAAGATCAAGGTTTCTTCAGTAGTCAACCTGTAAATTTTCTAGTTCGAGAAGAAATAAAAATCTATGATGCATGTATTCCCATGATTGACCATCTGTAGTCATGGATTCAAGGATAGCCTCATCAGAATCAAATTCAACATTCAAGAAATCATGTAAACTGGGACTCAAGGACTCACAAATACCAAATATCTAGGCCTCACAAACAATAATAATAGACTCAAGAGGAAACTCAAGATCACTCAGGACAATAGGAGAAATCAAGGGTTCTCGTGCCTTCATTGAATAAATTGTATGATCAATTTTTGAGACCTTGTCGCAAGAAGGAAAATTTTATTGTAAAGAGTCCTTTCTAGAAGTAAACACTGAGGATGTGACGCTACATAATTCACCTATGGCGAGGAAGATTCTACTCGAAAACTAGGAATATACAAAGGGGTAACTTGAGATAAACTCGAATTAGGATGGTGATTATTATATGCAAGCCGATCGATAGTGACAATGCTTCTATTGTGAGGAAAATGCATCACCCGAAAGAGCATAAACACCACAACATTCATAGCATGCACATAATCATACCCAAGAAGCATATTAAATTCTAAATGGCATGACACCACTATCATATCGACTAGGACAATCTTCCCACCTAATGAGATAGGAAACTGAGGAAGAATCCCCAAATATTCACTAGGTTTTTTTTTGAAAGCTGACAACCCATTGGTAGTTGATGCAAGCTTGGGAGAACCCAAAGCTTTCCAAGTCAAGGAGGATAAAGTGCTTGTGGAGGATCCTTCATCTACAATACATCGATAAAAAATTTTTGAATTAGCTTCAATCCTTATTTGAAAGGGTGTAGAAGAAGGAAGGTGATGTTCAACAAGATTACTCCAATTGAAGGAATCCATCCTCGAATTTGTAGGGTCATGCTCAAAATAAGCGGAAAGACCCCTTGTTCAGAAGGTACTGAACTAAAAATTCTAAATACATGGTCAATAGACACATCACCCCAAAATAAGAGGGGGATCAGTCGAATATTGCATCAACTCGATCACTTTGGTAGGCTCAACACTCATCAAGAAAAGAGTGGGATCAACCAAAGATTAAATTAGTGTGACCACTTGGGTAGACAAATCACTCTCCAAGAGAAGACTAGGATCGAATGAAAATTTTCCTAGCATGATTTCTTTATCAGCCACCAGTTTAATAGGATGTGAGACAAGATGTTCAAGAGACGCATCTCCCTCTGTAATAATAGAGGGATTGGCCAAATATTACATCGGCCCAACCACTTCATCAACCAATGACTGAATAGGTTGTTGGGAAACCAAAGGTGACTCAGGATTAGAAGGGCCTTCAGATAGGGACCACACTCTTAGAACCTATAGAATAACATGGCACAAATGAGTAAGGTGATATCCCTTGCAAATCTTACAAGGGAACTTAGGCTTATGTTCTATTCATCTAGGTCTCTCAGTAGAATCAATTCCACTAACATTACTTGCATTGGTTGGTATATTTCCCCTAGTTTGACTCGTAGAGGTTGGTTACTTACACCAAACATGATTTGTAACTGTTGGTGACCTATCTGTATCATGAATTTAAATGATTGGACACTTATCATCGTTATGAATTGCAGTGACTAACTTCTTGCTCCCAACATGAATTGTAGTGGCTTGTTTCCTACCCCTAGTATGGATTGTAGTGGTTGGTTTCATATCTCCAACATGAATAACAGAGGTTGGTTGACTATCTCCAGTATGAATTATAGTGACTGGAATCGTTCCCCCAACATGAATAGAAGAGGTTAGTGGGTTTCCCCTAGCATGAATCACAACGACTAGTTACATGTCTCCTATTATCCCTAATTTCCAGGGATAACTAAGGATATGACGTCTGGAGGACCTCAGGTTGTAGACATGGAGTACTAAGAGACATATGAATGAAAACGTCCACATGAACAAACAAAGACCCACTTCACCACCACACATCCTCGGTTCGTCATGATGGCATTCACCACATCAAATTATTTATGGAAGACAATGGGTCTTGCTCCATGAGGTACAAGTAAGGTATTGTTGTAATATCCCTCATCCGAACCCAATTGTAAATGTAATGTAAGTTTACATAAGTTGGTGAGTTGTTTTGACATCATTTTGTAATGCACCTTTCATGGCATAGTGCGCCCAAGTACTGCACAGTAACATGATGAAGTGTGCACATAAACAAACACCACACGCAGTAACTAAAGTGTGCGTAGTATGGGGGTCAACAAACCTCGTGTATATGATATGTATTATAGGCTGGTGAGCCAATTATGATAAGCTGGGATGCTTATGTTTTGGAATTAGGCCAGTGCACCTAGATGTTAAAGGCCAGCGTGCCTATTTTGGATATGTGTCATGATTAATATAAAATACATCGCTGCGTGCAGATCGACCACGATAAAAGAGATGGGGGACTAAACTTCACCAGTTAGGGAAAGGGAAAGCCAAAAAGGAATATTATATTAATATTTCTTAAAACATAAAGTATGGATAATTATTTTATCC
>JZKD02S1673649.1:55028-93303 GCA_000966675.3 Picea glauca | reverse complement strand
AAAGGGAAAGCCAAAAAGGAATATTATATTAATATTTCTTAAAACATAAAGTATGGATAATTATTTTATCCTAAGTTCTAAAGTGGGGACAAGTGGACCAAAGTAGCTTCCAACATGACAAGTGTCAAGTTGGGGACATGAACACATATCATGGGGACTTAGCTCTTTGGACACCTTCACCATCATTCAGATGAACATCCTTACCATCATTCTCACGATCATTCTTACGAGGATCTCGGCTATGATTCCTTCCATCATTCAGTCATCCAGTCAATGATTTCATGACCATTTTTACTCACGTAGTCAATTATCCTTCAAAAATTCATCTCACTCTATCTGAGCTTGTTTCCATAAACATTTCCTATTGGTGTACCTGGTTAGCTTGGGAGCGGGATTGAAGAAGCGTGTTGTCAGGCCCATGGGAAATTGAAGAGGTGGGTTGTTAGGCCCGTGAGAAATTCTCTGAGTGAGAGAATTGTTGGGGAATTGATTCTTGAAGGTGCTAAACTACAACTATAGTTCTTTGAGACTTCCGGTTTGTCCTGTTGCTAAAGCCCTGGAAGGGAAGTGGGGAAGCTGAGGGACTATTGAGAAGAGAAGGAGCACACTTCCTTGGGTGGGACAGGCATGTGGGGAATGAGAGATTGTAGGTTGTTAGTTGAGTGAGCACCTGAGACGAAGTCTTTCTTGTTTTCCATGAGCCTTTAGCATGGTTAGGAATCCCTTTACCCAAGTGGAGTTTAGTCCCAGCTCGGGGTTGACTCATTGTTAAGAGTGATGAACAGTGTAGTCTAAGGCTGGGAGGTTCGTGGACAGTATGCACGTAGTTGGTGACAATATTTCCAAGATAAGTACCAATTGTGTGATAAATTTACATGCTGCAGTGTTATTTACATGCTTATATGGGTGATTATAACTATCTATATGTTTATGGGTATTTCCCTGTATATGTCGCATGTCTGTGTTTACTGTTATTTTAGTATGAAATTGTATATTTACAGAACGTGATTGTTTGTTTACGTTATATGTAAAACTTCCACAAGAGTGTTGTATGTATATGTTATAATTGCATGCAGTTTGAAGAGAAAATTTATGTGTCATAGCTCAGTTGAATACTGGGTATGTTACAGTATGTTCCGCAGTGAGAGAATGAAAGTGTTCCCTCGTGTAGCCTGGCCCTTCGAAGGCTGGGAATGTTACAAAGAGGGTTTCAGAGATAAGTAAAGCGTCTGAGGAGTGGCATGGCCCGGCCAGTGTGAGGCCGGGGACGTTACAATTGTGGTAAGTATCACTTTATTACTTGAGGTATTTGATTATGTTGCATTTAAATCTGCCTTTGATTATATAAATTATTCTCTTTTCCCTGTTTCACCTCGGTGGTTGACATGGAGCCCTAGTAAGTGGTCACCCTTAGGAATGGGTTTACTATTGGGAGGTCCCCTTGACAAGTCATCATGCCATTCTCGATGATACTTATCATTTTTCACACTTCATCCTCTCATCGTATTATATTTTTGGATTTTCAAGTGTAGTGGACCAATAATGGATTGTACCTCATTTCATGGGAAGAAGGCGCTGAAGGCCTAGAGGGAATGTAGCTAGCAAAAGATAAAATCCAAAACTATAACCTTCCATATGCTCACCCAAAGAGGTCTTGAGAACAATGAAATATTTCTCCTAAAAAATCAAAGACCTGCAAAAGAAAATACACATACACAAAAATGTCCCACTTGTTGAGGGATCTACACAAGTGTGTTACAATCACTTTACCTCTATGGCACTATTTGTGCCTCTCCCTTCAAGTGAAATTGTGTTACTTCCCCCCAAGTTTTATTTTACCCATAGGGAGTACCCATTCGTTCTAGACCTTAATTAATTAATGGCACATAAATGTACTTGGAAAAAGGATGCATTCAAAATGAAGGTGCCACACAGTCTCTATAAAGGCACCCTTCAATGAGACACTAAGAAACCTTGTATGTTATGAAACCGATGCCCAAAAGTATTACCCCCATCCACTTCATCTTATCCACATGACTTAGAGAGGATTACAACTAGGAAACACTCCTTGACTTGAGGAATGATTCACCGAATAAGTCACCTTGTCAACCCTCCCATACCTAAACTTGGAAAATTGCATGGGGTCTTTGAGCACTTGTTTAAATTGATGAGGTAGTTTTCAATGTACATGATTAGGTGGCTCTTGTATTAAATGTGATTTTACTCGCCATGATTCTTTGACTTGAGATCCTTGGAGGCCGCACTTGTCTGTCTTTACATGACCTTGTTGATGGACATTTTGGAGGAACAAGCCTATCTTGGGCCTTCATTGGGGTAGGAAGCCCACAGGTTGGATGCCGTGACACACATCCTGGGACCAGCTAGATGATGAATGATTCCTTTGGAGTCAAGATAATTCACCTTATATAGTGACACATATCCTTCTTCTAACCCAATGACTTTCTTGGGAGCTCTTACACTACTTTTCTAGGCTTGACGTCTTGTTTTGGGGCTAGGGAATGTGGTGGTTGATGGAAATTTGGAACTTTTGGATGGGAGGACCCCTTGGATTATGGAGGAGACACTTGGCTTGAGGACACATGACCTTTGGAGGCCTATCACTTTCTCTTACAACCTCAACAACTTCACTAAAGTTCCAAAACATCACCCTTTAGGGTGTGATGTCATGTTTCTAGGGTTTCTTATGTGCATTTTTAAAGTTGAATTCAAATTACTTTATAAAGGGGCAAAAAAATGAGGAATGGTTCCCTTATTTTGTGTTTTACCCTAATCTAAGTGGAAAAACACTTTTTAGAAGTTTTTGTATAAATAAGGATCAAATGCATTTCATTTTATCATAGCTCTCTCATGTAGAGAAGACTACATGGCTGAAATTTGTGCCCTACTTGGGAATTTTTGACTATATCTCTCTTGTGCAACATTCTTTGGATGCTTTTTTATGGTATATTGTGGATTTAAGGTGGTACACACCTCTTGGAGGCTTGTTCTCTTGCTTATGACTGAATATTTCTTGGTAAACTAGGGTTTGATCTTGCTATTTTGTGGAATTGGTAAGTAAATTTTTGCATTTTCTTGGTGTTTTCTTCTAGTTTCATTGATATTCTTGTATTCAAACCTTGGAGGAGTATAATATCATACAACCTCCACCAAGTTTCATATTATTTTCTAGCTTATAAGTTATTTTTACAAGGTTGCTAGGAGGAGTAAAAGGCCTTACACCCTCCTAGATTTACCTTTGTTGGTTTTGCAAGATCTAGGGAGTAGAAGGGCCTACACCCCTAGAGATATTGTGGAACCAACCCTTATAACAAAGACTCCATTTACCCATAGACTAAAGGTATTAATATGAAAATTTTCATTGTAGAAATAAAATAGTTGCATTGAAAAACATGTTTTATTGAGATATGCCAATTGTCTAAAGTGCAGTCAATTCTATATGCTATTAGCCTCCTTGAGCCTCTAGGGCATCATATTTGGACAATTATTTCTTTTTGTTGTAATAAATTTGTGCTAAAACCATTAGGGCCGCAACAAAATACTCTTAAACTCTTTCTTTACTTACTAATCTACCATTGGAATTTGCTTGCAAGTTGGTTATGATAATCTACTTGATATTGGCTAATTGTTGGGCAAGTTGTTTGCTGATTTATCGTGGTAGATTTTGATGTTGTAGAAATATTTGGCTACAACCATAAGGCTGTAATAATATCTCTTCAATAACATTACTTAGCAGCCTTACTTTATCACTGAATTATTTCTTTATCTTTCTTGAGTTATACTATTCTTTGTTGGCTTAATCTTTTGCATCTTTACTTGACTTTCAATGAGATATCTAGAAACTTTTATTATCATTTACTTTCTGATTTATATCATTGTTTACTACTAATATATAGGACAAAAAGCTTCACTTTATTTTTCATTTGAATATTGGGCTTGTATACTTCTCCTTTCTCTTGTCTCGGGTAAGTACGATTCTCTTCTGCAAGTACTAAAGGCTCTAGCAATCATTTACCATCACCAATACTAATTTTCGAGCCATATTCCACTTCATAGCTTGACCTCTATGGGCATCACCTTCCATTACTCCACTTTCCATCTCATTTCTGGCTAGGGTCACCTGGGATTCCCCCATTAAGGTGATTTCACCATCTCTAAAGTGAGGGGAGTACCTATGTAAGGCGATAGTGGGTAGGTATTCTCATAATTCTCACCATCTTATGGATTGGGTCGATATTTTCCCAACCTAAAATTTGTGCGATAAAATTTTGGCATCGTTGTTGAGGAGGATTTTGAATCCTCTTTCGTGCCCTAATGATGTCTTGGAAATATTTAATCTCAAATCCTTTATGCCTAGCTTTCCTGGCGAATCCACTTGAGGGAAGTTCCTTTCCTTTTCCTTTCTTGATAATATTTTCATAAAACTCATTTGACAACTCCACCATGAGACAAAACCAAGGGAGGGATTACCCTATCCCTCCTTCTGTACCTAAATGTCCTAAATATGGGTCCAAACCTCCTAAAATTCCCCCCCTCCTACCTCCCCAGGACCTTTAACTCCATCCATACCTTGTCCACCAAACACTCCCCAAAATCAATGGGTCAAAGGAACTTATGAACCCTTGGATGTGACTGATATCCTTGGATCACCTGACCAGATCCCAAAGGGTTTTAAAGAGTGTCTTCCAACCTTTTCATGAGAAGACTCGACTATAGCAGAGGATCACCTAAATAACTTTCTCAGGTCCCTTGAACCTTATGACCAATATGTGGACGTTCAAATGAGGCTTTTCTCTTGCAGTCTTGTTGGGAAGGCCCAAGATTGGTATGAGAATATATCAACAAGGACTGTTGTTGGTGCAATTATTTGCATAATATATTACCAAACATAAATGATCGACCGAGATATGTAATCAGTGGAGTTGATGCACTATATGTGCCGATAACAGATAGGTTCATATGTCTATTTAGTATAGCTTTATATAATAAAACCATCAATAACAAAATACTCTGTTTCCAAAGATAACACTCTTCACACAATTCAGAAATTAAAAAAAAAAAAAAAAAATTGCAATCATGCACTCAAAAGATTTTGCTCAGATAATGCCTTGTCCATTTACAAGCTCATGAAGTGGAAAGATGTACTTTGACTTCGTTATCTGTAGCTACTACCCTTAACAAAAACTAGCAAGCAAATCTAGGCACACTTCAGAAATAACAGAAGATAAAGTTCATAGTAAAACTCTCAAGCAAACACTCAATCGAAAAGGTTCTTGCTCACATAACAAGTCTGTTCATTATAGGCTCAGGAAATGAAAAGATGAACTCAGATCTTGTTTCCTGTAGCAATCGAAAACAATAATCAACAATCAACTTTAGACACTCTTACACAAAATTCAAATCATAACTCAATTCTATTCAATCAAACCTGTGTAGTACAGAAAACAACCAATATAATTGAGAGGCTTCATTATGGAACATGAAGGTAAAAGATGAAGTCTTATTGTTCTTGTACCCACTAAGAACAATACTATCTCAAACTCAGAATAAAAATATTTGTTTAACAATCCCATACATCAAACAATTAAATGTTACCCTACATAAATAGAAAGGAAATCATCTAACTACTCACACTGATTCAAAAGCAAACGATTTTGTAATGCAAAAATCATTGACAAGACACAGCTTTTAAATGCTCACACAATCACACAAAACATATACAGGGAGGTTTACCTTGGTTAGGACGGTGGGCCCTTGCCGAACCAACAAGGTACCTCTAAAAACATAACAGGCTAAGACGTTCTAATCATACCCATAAATTGCACAACGGATCATTTGTATTCCTTCAACTTGTCAATTGAATCAACAACTCATCATCTTGTGCATAAAAACAATATATATCATCTGGTTCTTACTACTCCTTCATTACATCAATATGTGTGTCTATCGTATCACTTATACAACATCCCTTATAAAGAAGGTGAACCGTTACTATCAAGAGCTAAGGATAATTATTAAACAATTTTAGAAATATTATAATTGGCAATTCATATCGAATCTTTAGGGATGGACTTCATCCTCATGACATGAAGTGCATGAGTGATTAAATCGATCGTGATATTGAAAACTACTTTGGAGACTTCGATCCAACTATCTTCTTGGAATCTCCAACAACATACTCGTTCAACAATCGATTTCTGGAAATAGGGGATTGGTACTGGAATACACACAGTCATAATCTTGAGTACCGGAATAGGCGCAGTTGTTTGGTACTGGAATAGCACAGGCTGGTACTGAAATAACACAGGCTAGTACCAGAATAACATAGGGCAATACCGGATCAAAGTTATGTGGTTCTATTGGTATCAGATAAATGTTGCTTAAGATAAAATGATTAGCATCATGCAAAATCAACCATTTAATCGAATTAACTCAACAAAACTAAACAAATCATGCCTTAATCATGAGTTACCTCTCTATGAACATGAACAAGGTCATTAAGTGTATTTATGGAGGAAACAGTCAAGTATATACTCATAGCATAGGGAAAATTGACTCAGACAGAGATAATATAGGGTAATAGAGGTGTCAATACTGAGACTCAACATTCCCCCATCCTTAATTCATTGTATGTCCTCATGCAACAATGATCTTCAAAATTTCAAAACTGATGGTACTCTTCACGTGATCAAGCATTCCCCAACGTTCCCCCCTTCTTCAGCTCCTAAGTTCCTTCTAAAAAATATAAACTTCCTGGCCTATGCTTCATACTTCTTACCCATGGCAAAGTAGTTATGACAGAAAAGTGGAGTCATGAGTAATAGATTAGATCTCTTAGTGATTTGATGTTAAGTCTTATCCAATCTGTTGTGGATGATAGTTAGGAGAAAGGGTTGTATGTGACTCTAATATGATTATAGGATAGTGGCCAAGAGTTTTCATAATGCCTTTGACTAATAGCCCCCCGCCCTGTCTAGATTACCTTTAAAATAAAAGTGATATAAGCATAGTTTAGATCTCATTTGAAGAGAGGAACACATAAAAGAATACATCCCAAGATGATTAACTCGTTTCTTATCCAAGTTTTTAGAGATGAAGCTCTTCTTGCTTAGGTAAGGTGAATTACATATACTGAGGGTCCCACTTCTCATGAAAACTTATTTATTTTAAAGATGGAACTCTAAAGTGGATACTTGAAGGTTATTAAGAACATCATCTGAGAGATATAAAGGTCACCTCCTAGCCTTGATTTGATAATCATTGCTTCAGAATGAGACCCAAGGTTTTTTTTTCCAGTTTTAGGTGTGCCACTTTATGTTTTTCAACTCCCTTTACCCGGCATAGCCCCGCTGCCAGCAGGCCTGTTCAGTACCCCGACAGGTTTGACTTAGTACCATACAGGCATGTCCCCGCTATCGATAGGCCTATTCAGTACCTTGATGGGTTTACTTGTACTTCCTGATACTTCCTTTTTATTATATTACTCAAAAGATTTAGAATGATGTATATTGTTCATTGACAGTTTTAGAGTATAATGAAGGCAGGTGTTGCGAGAGTGTTATTAGGAACACAATTAATTGTTTGCAATTATCCCAAGGGCGACATCATCCACATTCAAATTAAATACCAGCTATTCAATGTATAATGGAACATCTAGGATAATGACTAAGATGTCCCTCTAGTTAATCCTTCTAGGGTTCTCATGAAAGTTCATTGAGGTTTTGCAAGGGTGGTCCACCACATGAGGTTTTCATCAATACCTCTCAAGAGAAACTTGTAAAGATAAACTTGGATGAGGTAATAAGACAAGTGCACCCATTATCATATAGAGCTAAATGTGGAAATATCTTCTTAAAGGAGAGCAAGGATGATTCATTCAGGGTTGAGTGTAGAAATGTAGGAGGAAGATGTACATGAGAGTAAAAACAATTCAACACAAGACTTAAATGATCCTTGATAGGAATAACATGAAAAGATTAGCCCATACCTCTAATTACCTGAATTGAAAATGATGTTAATCACATGACAAAGATCATATCACCTTGGCATCAGTACCATATTGGTAACTCGTATCAGAACATGTTTCTGCAGTATCGTAATAGATAGTATTGGAATAGGATAGTAACAGAACAAAGCAGTACTAGAACATAGCACAGGGCAGAAACAAAGTGACATGATGAATGATTTCTATACGAGGAGATGTATACGAGGGCTTGCAGAAATTCATGGTAGGGAGCGTGAAATAATTGAGAGTAACCATATGTTTACTGCATAATTAGTCTAATTCTTTAGTAAAACAAAAAAATGTTGAGTTTATACGTCCTATTTCTTGAAGCATTTAAATTGAGCAGCAAAACTTGAATATATAATTAGAGCTACCGACACCTTATTACCAGTACCAGATAACCTAAGTACCGGATGGATGCAGGGTTGTTCTTAGTACCAGAATAGTGCAAACCTCCTCTTTTGGTACCGAATGGATGCAAAGATGTGGTCTAGTACCAGATTAGCACATAAATGACCATTGGTACCGGATGAACACAGATGTGAACATTGTATTCTGGTACTTGAAGATATTTTGACACAGTACCTAGTGGTAGAGCTTTTGAAACTTTTGTAGGCCGCACCTTGTAGAAGTAGCTAGTGTTTTCTGGTGTTCTGGAAGAGGAGTTGTGATCTGATTCAACTGAAAAATCATGTAGATGGAACAAATACCAATACTAGATGCAGGAACTCTGAGTTTGCATCGGAATAATGCAAAATAATTTGGTGACTAGGCTCCAAGATCTGTAACAAGAGGTATTATGTAATTGGATGACCATATGTTAAGATTTAGAACCCTCCTCTTTTGGAACCGGGCTGATCACTGCTCCTGTTGGCACTTCCTTTTTATTACAAAAATAATAATCCTAACTAATACTGTCTCATCAACCACTCCCCCATGCTTGAGGTTTTGCATGGCCTCATGAAAACAATGCGAGACACTTAAAAAAAGGATGCTTATAGGGTTGTGAACATCTGCTAAAAACAAACCAATAGAACTAATTAAAACTATATTTTTATTCATGCTTAAAAACATAAAATTTAGGGAAAATGTCAAAAGTTAAATTATTAGCTATGAATAAAATAGTTTGGAATTAACATTCAGTTTCAACTACTATTAAAAACATCACTTAATTAATCATCCTTGTGAAGTAGTGGTCTTAAAATAGATAGGTAATGCTAAAGCACAGATGCATCGTTTTTAACAACTTAAGGAAAAAGAAGAAATTTGAAGAAATAGGTGATGAAGCACTCCCTTAAGTGTTATCTTCTATTGACAATGAGGCCTTCTCCTCTTTTAAAACCCTTCCAATATTATGTGTGCATTCGGAGGATGAAGAGATTCCCTTCTCATAAGATCCCAAACAAAATTATCATAACTTAAAAAGAAATCTACTATAGGAACAAAAGATCTTAAACTGATTTCTTTATTAGCTTTTGACATTCCCATTTATGAAAAGTATTGCAACATTTATTTATTTATTTACTATCCTACTCTACTTGAACAAAATAAAATGTCCTTCAAGTATAAGAATACTTCCAGTGAAGCCATGTGTGTAACAGGGTTAGAAATATATCCATACTCGAGTTTAAAATATAACTTTTAATGCATATGGAAGTATGAAGGACCAACTACTTTGATGATTAGATCAAGCAATAATGAAAAATAAAGGAGTGGTGTGACCTAATAACTATTTGAAACCATATTTCAATAGGATCAAGATATTCTTGTTTCTCTTCTTTGTTTAGGTCACGCAACATGTCCTCCTTTTCCATGCTACGCAGATTATCTTCTTCAAGATGATTGGTCTTTGGGGTACATACAGGGTCTGCTGAGAGGCATGCTAATAACTCCTCGATTTGAGGTTCCAATGGTTTCTCTCCATTGAATTCTATCCATGATTCTTGAGTCTCCTCAACAAGTTGACAATAGGAATCCAAAGGGACTTCTAAATATTCTTGTGGAGATACAACTAAATTCTTGACTGTTGTCAAGATATGCTCTTCCTGAGAGGTGAATATCCCAATTGCTGCTATAATGTGGGAAATTTCTTGGAGGAACATTCTTCAAGTTCTTGATCATACTTGAATTACTCTAGTTGGTTGATGATCCTTGTCTCACAACACAACTTAGTACTCGAGGGTTCTTGCAACTCCCCAAAAATGATTTATCATAAAATATTTAAATATTAAAACTAAGAAATTAAAACTATTTGCAAAAATAAAACACAACAAACTTGAACTTCTTGCATTACTGGGACCCTACTATCACCAGGTTATCAGTTCACACAAGTTATCCCATCATGAAAACACAATTATAAATAAAGGAAAAACACACCTGCATTAAAAGAAGAGAGGACAACCTAACTTTGGAGCAACCCCACCAAAGTGGATGCGTGGGATCTTCCTGCATGTATTACCGTCTTCTCTTCGCCCTTAGGTCATCCATAAAACCATCCAAAACCATTAAAACAATCTGATTCAAATACCACCTATTACCATTTACAACTCCCCGGCAACGACGCCAAAATGTTGGTACAATTATTTGCATAATCTATTACCAAAAATAAATTATCGACCAGGATTCATAATTAGTAGAGTTGATGCACTATATGTGCCTATAATAGATAGGTTCCAATGTCTATTTAGTATAGCTTTAGATAAGAAAACCATCAGTAACAAAATACTCTGTTTCCAAAGATAACACTCTTCACACAATTCAAAAATTAGAAAAAAGAAAAACTTGCAATCATGCACTCAAAAGATTTTGCTTAGATAATTCCTTGTCCATTTACAAGATCATGAAGTGGAAATATGGACTTTGACTTCGTTATCTGTAGATACTACCCTTAACAACAACTAGCAAGCAAATCTGGGCACACTTCAGAAATAACATAAGATAAAGTTCATAGTAAAACTCTCAAGCATACACTCAATCGAAAAGGTTCTTGCTCACATAACAAGTATGTTCATTATAGGATCATGAAATGAAAAGATGAACTCAGATCTTGTTTCCTGTAGCAATCAAAAACAGTAATCAACAATCAACTTTAGACACTCTTAAACAAAATTCAAATCATAACTCAATTCTATTCAATCAAACCTGTGTAGTACATAAAACAACCAATATAATTGAGAGGCTTCATTATGGAACCTGAAGGTAAAAGATGAAGTATTATTGTTCCTGTACCCACTAAGAACAATACTATCTTAAACTGAGAATAACAATATTTTTTTAACAATCCCATACATCAAACAATTAAATGTTACCCTACAAAAATAGAAAGGAAATTATCTAACTGCTCACACTGATTCAAAAGCAAGAGATTCTCTAATGCAAAAATCATTGACAAAACACAACTGTTAAATGCTCACAAAATCACAAAAAACATATACAGGGAGGTTTACCTTGGTTGGGATGGTGGGCCCTTGCCGAACCAACAAGGTACCTCTAAAAAGATAACAGGCTAAGATGTTCTAATCATACCCAAAAATTGCACAATAGATCGTTTGTATTCCTTCAGCTTGTCAATTGAATCAACATCTCATCATCTCGTACATAAAAACAATATATATCATCTAGTTCTTACTACTGCTTCATTACGACACTACATGTGTCTATCCTATCTCTTATACAACATCCCTTATAAAGAAGGTGAGGCGTTACTATCAAGAGCTAAGGATAATTATTAAACAATGTTTGAAATATTATAATTGGCAATTCATATCGAATCTTTAGGGATGGAATTCATCCTCATGACACGAAGTGCATGAGTGATGAAGTCAATAGTGACCTTGAAATTTAATTTGGAGACTTCGATCCAACTGCCTTCTTGGAATCTCCAACAACATACTCGCTCAACAAGTGATTTTTGGAAACAGGGGATTGGTACCAGAATACACACAGTCGTAGTCTTGAGTACTGGAATAGGCACAGTTGTTTGGTACCGAAATAACATAGGCTGGTACCAGAATAACACAGGCTGGTACCAGAATAGCATAGGGCAGTACCAGATCAATGTTATGTGGTTCTATTGGTATCAAATCAATGCTTCTGAAGGTCAAATGATTAGGATCATGCAAAATCAACCATTTAATCGAATTAACTCAACAAAACTAAATAAATCATGCCTTAATCATAAGTTACCTCTCTATGCACATGAACAAGGTCATTAAGTCTATTTATGGAGGAAACAGTCAAGTATATACTCATAGCATAGGTAAAATTGACCTAGACAGAGATAATATAGGGTAATAGAGGTGTCAATACTGAGACTTAACAAGGACAATCACAAAATGGGATACCTTTCGAGATATTTTCATTAAGAGATTTACCAAAAATAAAGATTACATATTCCTTTATGATGAATTCTATCGTTGTAAGAAGAAACTAGGGGTAAGCATACAAGATTTTAACTATTTATTCAACATCTTTGTTAAGAGTTTTCCCAAAATTTTGAGGCTACTCAGAATAGTGTCCTCAAGACAGACATATAAGCTATAAAGGAGCCTTGTGGTTTCCTAATAGGGAGAAATCACTCTTATACCTTGATTGAAGCCCAAGAAAGGGCATGTGAAATTGAGGAGAATTTGGCTTCCTCGTTCCACTGAGTTGAGGACTATCCCAAAGAAGTCACACAAGTTAATTTGCTCACCAATTTCATTGCTCTGCCTCCCAGCCACTCCCTTGTCACTAAGGATTAATTGGATAAGGAGATAAGGGAAGATTCCAGGAGAGCTACTGATCAAATAATGAGTACCATAGGGAAGGGGAAAACACCAGAGTCTAGAAAAATGGCTCCCTCAATGGAAGAAAGGTTGATAATTGAGGAGGCCATGACGACAAACAAAGAAGAGAAGAATTTTCTGCAACATATTCAAAACATTCTATCCCCACCCAATGAAACATAGGAACATCATATTATGGGAAGTGAAAATGAAGAGCCCATCACAGAAAATGAGACTTGGGAAGAACATGTCGTGAAACCCATCAATTGTACTGACTTTTCCCATCAAGTTATCAATGAAGGAATAAAAAACACTTAAATTTTTTCAAACTTTATCATTCAAGATGAAAAAGAGAGGTATGGATGTTGGGGATTGGATTTTGATGGTGCGTACTTGAGCTCAGGATCAGGCGATGGAGTGGTCTTGATCTCACTAGATAGAGAAGCTACCCTCTTCTCATACAGACTTGAGTTCGAATGCACTAACAACATAGATGACTATGTATCCCTAATTTTGGGTATGAACCTTGCCATCGATATGAACATCAAATATTTGCACATAAGAGGGGATTCAGATAACAAGACTTTTGCAGCCAAAAAACCAAGGTTAAAACAATACAGAGATGATGTTTGGGATTCCATGAAAAAGTTTGATGACTTTTCAGTTGAAGCTATCCCTAGAAAATGAGATAACCTAGAATATAACCTTGTGGTATCCGCTTCCACTTTGCATGATTTCAAGGATATCAGTCTCTACAAAGTAGAACTAAATTTCAGACCTTCACTACCCAAGAATTCAGAACACTGGCAAGTTTTTGATAGCGAGGACTAAATATATCGTTTTCTTCAAAATGAGGGTGATTTTTCTAAAACTAAAATAAACCATTTGGATGAGGGAGAAAATATTGAGATTGCATATGTACCTAATGAAACCTTACCCAAAGGAATAATTCCCCTAGAGAGATTGTTTGGCTGAAATGATATGTATAAGGGGAAGTGTCAAGCAAAATTAATGATGAGATCATCGAATTCAACATTGGCACCAAGGAATTCCAAAAAATGGTCAGGTTTAGGAAAGGGACAACACCTCATGAGAGGGAGGATTTGATTTCTCTCATAAGAGAATTTAAGTATTTTTTTCCCTAGTCATATGAAGATCTGAAGGCTTACCAAGAAGACGTTATACAACATGCTATTCCTCTTAAAGAAAGCACAAAAACCCTTCAGGTAGAAGCTCGGACAAATGAACCTGAAAGTTGCACCATAAGTACAAAAGGAGTTGCAAAAGATGGTTGAGGAAGGAATAATCGAGCCCATCAGGTACTCATATTGGGTGTCCAATCTTGTCATTATCCGAAAGAAGACTAGTGATATCGAGATATGCATTGACTTAAAAAATTTGAACCAAGCTACACTTAAGGACAATTATCCTTTGCAAAACATGGAGTAGCTTTTACAAAGGGTCTCTGGAGTAGGAATGATGTCCATGCTTGATGGATTTTCAGGTTATAACCAGGTGCCCATGAAAGATGATGATTACCTTAAAAGGGATTTCACCACCCCTTGGGGAACATACAATTATTTGAGAATGCCTTTTGGATTGAATAATGTAGGAGCCACTTTCCAACGTGCCATGGGTTATGCTTTTAGGGACTTAATTGGGAAACTCATAGAGAGTTACCAGGATGACCTAACTATTATCTCCAAGAAAAGTGATCAACATATCCGACACTTAAGGACGATTTTTCGAAGGTGCAGAGAATATGGAATTTCTCTTAATCCCAAGAAATCAATTTTTGGTGTGGATAGAGGAAAGTTATTAGGACATATCATTTCCAAAGACATGATATTGATATAACCTTCCAAAATTGAATCCATCAAGAAGATCCATCTCCCTAAAGATAAGAAAGTCATGCAGACTTTCTTTGGCTAGATCAATTTCATAATAAGGTTCATTCCAAACTTTGTTGAAATCGTGAAGCCCCTCAATCGCTTGTTAAAGAAGGATTCCTATTTCGAATGGGACAATGAATGTAAGTGATATTTCCAACATATCAAAAAGGAAATAACTATCGTGCCAGTCCTAGTCAGCCCAAAATTTGCTAAATATTTCATCACATTATCTTTCGCCTCAAAGGATACCATTGCCAGAGTTATTTTGCAAAAGAATGATAAACGAGATGAACAACCGAAAAAATTCATGAGAAA
Organism: Picea glauca; assembly: GCA_000966675.3. Taxonomy (NCBI): domain Eukaryota; kingdom Viridiplantae; phylum Streptophyta; class Pinopsida; order Pinales; family Pinaceae; genus Picea; species Picea glauca. Next base: position 78,307 of record JZKD02S1673649.1, on the reverse strand, counting down.
AACCCTTGGGGGCTCAGAGATAAATTACACCATTATGGAGAAGCAAGCCTATGCTCTTGTCAAGTCCCTCAAGCATTTTATAACTTATGTGGGGTATAGCAAGATTAAAGCTTTCGTTCCTTACCCCATCGTAAAGGATGTCTTATCACAACATGATTGTCTTGGATCAAGTGGAAAATGGTTTTCACAAATACAAGAGTACGACTTGGAGATAAAACCATACAAGATAATCAAAGGCCAAGGGTTAGCTAAAATGTTGACATAAAGAAATAAGGAAGCCATCGATATGGGAGAAAAGGAACAAATTAATGTTGTCATAAGTGAAATTGAGGATGACGAATGGTATTTAGATATCATTTACTACTTGAAGAATATTGCTTGTCCTGATCATCTGGACAATCATAAGATGATATCCATAAGGCTCAATGCTATGACGTATTGATTAACACAGGATGGTCTCTGATGGAGGAACCCCGATGGGGAAATCCTCAGATGTGTAAATAAGGAAGAAGCAGACAAGTTGGTTGCTGATTTTCATTCAGGATATTGTGAAGGCCATTTTGCAGCTCACACTACTGCCCATAAAATCTTAAGGGAAAAATATTATTAGCCTGCTATTTTCTCCGACACAAACTGATATGTCAGATCATGGCCTCCTTGTTAATTCTTTACCGGAAAACAACGCCTCCCTGCCCTCTCTATTAAACCGATCTTCGTAGAAGCACGTTTCAACATTGGGGACTGCATTTTATTGTTGAGTTCAAGGAAAACTCTAGTAATGGTTACCACTCGATTTTAATTTCCACATACTATTCCACTAAATGGGTGGAATCCATCCCAACAAAGAAAGCAACAAAAGAGGTCGTAATGAAATTCCTTGAGGAGAATATGATCACTAGATTCAGAGTTCCTACCAAGATAACCACAGACAATGCCAGGGATTTCAACTCTATGGAGCTCATTGAGTTCTCTTTCAAATATGGAATTGTCTTGTCACGCTCCTCAAATTATTATCTTCAAGGAAATGGATTATCATAATCTAGCAATAAAAACACCATGAATTTTGTAAAGAATATTGTTGGAGAGAACAAGAAAAATTGGGACAACAAGATCAAGTATGGCCTTTGGGAATACCACACAACTAATAATACTTCAACCAGGAAAACCCTTTTTGAATTAGTTTACGGGTTGGAGGCACCTCTACCTATGAACCTCCAAATTCCATCTTTACAATTATCCCAACACTTCGCCACATATAAGGAATAATTAGAGGGGTGAATTGATCAACTCATGGAACTGGATGAAACTCAGAGAATGGATTTGATTAGATGGAAAAGAATCAAGATAAAGTAAAAGGAACCTTCGACCATAAAGCAATACCGAGAGATTTCAAGAAGGGGGACTTGGTCCTAATGTGAGACAAAAGAAGAGAAAAACCTGGAATTCACCAAAAGTTTTATAGTCTATGGTTGGGACCTACAACATAGAGGAAATATCTAGACTAGATTTATTCTATTTTTCCACAAAAGAGGGGAGAAGGATTCCATTACCAGTGAATGGATCCCTCCTCAAAAATTACTTCCCAGGTGGTACTTGACTTCTTCAAGGCCCAAGCCCCAGGTAAGTAGGTAGGCCATCTTTCTTTCTTGCATTTGCATCTTGATTGCACATAGCAATTTAGTTGCATTTCATCTTGTTTTTCATTTTTCTCTACTTGCATTATTGATTTACATATTTTTCTTTCATCATATTACATGAAAAATGCTAAATTTTTTCTTTTCTAGATTAGTTGTCGATTTTAAATTTTTTTATTTTGATTATATGAGAAAAGGGTGAGTGAGCCACCCTAAATTTTATGGTTTTATGTTTTAGTGTAGGCACAAATCTAACCAAGAGATCCCAAGGTTATCATGCACTCTATGACAAGTACCTATCCCTGAGTATGGGACATATGTTATCCCCAATTTCTAGGGATAACTAACGAGATGACATATCGAGGCCCTCAGGTTGTCGACATGGAGTACCAAGAGATAGATGATTGACAATGTCCACATGCACAGACATAGACCCACTTCACCACTAGACATCCTCAGTTCATCCTGATGGCATTCACCACATCGTCTTGCTTCCAGAAGATAATGGGTCTTACTCCATGAGGTACAAGTCAAGTATTGTGGTAAGTGTCACTTTAATACTTGAGGCATTTAAGTATGTTGCATTTAAATATGCTTTTTATTATAGAACTTATGCTTGGAAATTATGCTCTTTTCCCTATCTCACCTTGGTGGTTTACATTGTGCCCCAGTAAGTGGTCACCCTTAGGGGTGGGTTTTATACTGGGAGGTCTGCTTGACAAGTCATCGTGACATTCCTGATCATGCTTATCACTTGTCACACTTCATACTCTCATATTCTTATCTTTTGGGATTTTTAGTTGTACTGACCCAAGAAGGGATTGTACCCCATTTCATGGGAAGAAGGGGATGAAGGCCCAGAGGGAATGTATCTAGAAAAAGATAAAATCCAAAACTATAACCTTCCAGATTCTCTCCCAAAGAGGTCTTGAGAACAATGAAACATTTCTCCTGAAAAATCAAAGACCTACAAAAGCAAATACACATACATAAAAATGTTCCACTTGTTGAGGGATCTACACAAGTGCGTTACAAGCTTGACTTTACCCCTTTGGCACTCTGTGTACCTCTCCCTTCAAGTGACACTGTGGTACTTCCCCCCAAACTTTATTTTACCCTTAGGGAGTACCCAGTCGTTCTGGACCTTAATTAATTAATGGAAAATAAATGGGATTGGAAAAATGATGCATTGAAAATGAAGGTGCGACACACCCTCTACAAAGGATCCCATAAATGAGACACTATGAACCCTTGTATGCCATGAATCCCATGCCAAAAAGTATTCCCACCATCCACTTCATCTTCGCCACATGAATTAGAGAGGGTTCCACATAGGAAACACTCCTTGACTGGAGGAATGATTCACCCAATAAGTCACATTGCCAACCCTCCCATACATAAACTTGGGAAATTGCATAGGGTCTTTGAGCACTTGTTTAATTTGATGAGGTAGTTTTCAATGTACATGATTAGGTGGATCTTGTATTAAATGTGATTTTAATTTTCATGATTATTTGACTTGAGATCCTTGGAGGGCACACTTGTCTCTCTTTGCAGGACCTTGTTGATGGATGTTTTGGAGGAACAATCCCAACTTGGGCCTTCATTGGGGCAGGAATCCCACAGGTTGGACTCCATGACCCACACCTTAGGACCAGTTGGATGATGGATGTTTCCTTTGGAGGTAAGATATGACACCTTATATAGTGACACCTATCCCTCTTCCAACCCAACGACTTGCTTGGGAGCTCTTACACCACTTTTCTAGGCTTGACGTGTTGATTTGGGGCTAGGGCATGTGGTGGTTGATGGACACTTGACACTTTTGGATGGGAGGACCCCTTGCACTATGGAGGAGACACTTTTATTGAGGAAACATGACCTTTATATGCCTAGCACTTTCTCCTACAACCCCAATGACTTCACTAAAGTGCCAACATGTCACCCTTTAGGGTGTGACGTCATGTTTCTAGGATTTCTTATGTGCATTTATAAAATTAAATTCAAATTACTTTGTAAAGGGGGAAAATAAATGGGGAATTGCTCCATTATTTTGTGGTTTACCCTAATCTATGTGGATAAACACTTTTTAGGATTTTTTGTATAAACAAGGATCAAATTCATTTCATTTGATCATATCTCTCTCATGTAGAGAAGACTACTTGGATGGAATGTGTGCCCTACTTGGGAATTTTGGACTATCTCTCTCTCGTGCAACATTATTTAGATTCTTTTTATGGTATATTGTGGAGATAAGGTGGTGCACACCTCTTGGAGGCTTGTTCTCTTGCATTTGGATGGATATTTCTTGGTAAACTAGGGTTTGATCTTGCTATTTTGTGGAATTGGTAAGGAATTTTCTGCATTTTGTTGGTGTTTTCTTCTAGTTTCATTGATATTATTTTCTTAAACCCTTGGAGGAGTATAAGAGAATAAACCGTCCACCGAGGTTCATCTTATTTTCTAGTTTATAAGCTATTTTTACAAGGTTGCTAGGAGGAGTAAAAGGGATTACACCCTCCTAGCCTTACCTTTGTTGGTTTTGCATGCTCTAGGGAGTGGAAGGGCCTACACCCCTAGATATATTGTGGAACCAAACATTATAACCAAGAATCCATTTACCCATAGACTAAAGGCACTACTCTGAAAAATTGCATTGGAGAAATAAAATAGTTGCGTTGAAAAACATGTTTTATTGAGATATGCCAATTGTTTAAAGTGCAGTCAATTCTATATGCTATTAGCTTCCTTGAGCCTCTAGGGCGTCATATTTGGACAATTATTTCTTGATGCTGTAATATATTTGTGCTACAACCAGTGGGGATGAAACGAAGTACTCTTAAACTCTTGCTTTACTTACTAATATACCATTGGAATTTGCTTGCAAGTTTCTTTTGATAATCTACTTGATATTGGCTAATTGTTGGGCAAGTTGTTTGTTGATTTCTTGGGGTAGAGTTTGTCATTGTAGCAATATTTTTCTACAACCATAAGACTATCATAACATTGTTTCAATGGCATTACTTAGCAACCTTACTTTATCACTAAAGTCTTTCTTTATCTTACGTGACTTATACTAGTGAGATATCTAGCAGCTTTTATTATAATTTATTTGCTGATTTATATCATTGTTTACTGCTTCTATATTGAAAACAAGCTTCACTTGCTTTTCAATTTAAATATTGGGCTTGTATACTTGTCTTTTCTTTTTTCTCGGGCAGGTACAATTCTATTATGTAGTTACTCAAGGCTCTAGGAGCCATTTACCATCACCAAGACTCATTTCCAAGCCATATTCCACTTCGTAGCTTGACCTATAGGGGAATCACCTTCCATTACTCCACTTTCCATCTCATTTTCACCTAGGGTCACCTGGGATTACCCCCTTTAGGTGATTTCATCATCTCTAAATAAAGGAGAGTACTTATCTAAGGTGACAATGAGTAGGTATTCCCATAGTTCTCGACATCTTGTGAATTGGGTTGGGCTTTTTCCAACCTACAATTTGTGTGATAACATCTCCAACATGAATTACAAAGGTTGGTGACTTCTTCTTCTTCTTCCTCTTCCTTTTCCTTTTAGACTTCTGGTTACTAGTAGCTAGACTTTTTCTAGAATACATAGAAGGAGGAGGAGTAGAATTCATTTATGAATAAGGTAAAGGAGAAACTTGATGCACCTGATATAAGGTACTTATATGAGAATCATCAGAAGAATTTGGAAAGTTTAGAGTTGTCCATGACTAAATCAATAGTCTTAAATTCAACATAGGAATGTTCAAAGTGGCCATCAAGGGGGCACCAATGTTTCCAAAGAAAGGAAAATCACAAGGAACTGCTTCGGAAGGGTTCCCTTGGTTGGTATCTTCAAGAAATTTATCCATGATGTTCTTATGTACATGTTCGTCTCTTGCACAATTGTTCATGTTTGAAAGAGTATTAGACACTATATATGAAAAACAAGTGGTATAAATCTCACACCTTCTAGGAGGTGACTCGATGCTTTCAATTGAAAGACTAGGAGTCCTTCATGACCAACAAAGTGATTGGTCGACCACCTTGAATCAATGATCCAAAAGAAAATATAGAGACACAACCTAGGTCAACTACACAAAGCAACACTCGAATAAAAATTCCTAAGAGAAACAACATAAACAAACCACTTCTCTAATAATGTAGCCCAGGTGGATTAGGTCTCGAGTCCAAGGTAGAAAATAATTTAGAAAAAGGACCTTCGAGAAACCGACACAGGTTGATTAAGTTCCAAGACTAATGGATGAAGGAGTGAGAAGCAACTATGATGACCTCCATGTAACAAACCTTCCCGATGCAAGTAACCGATACTTCATGGGGCACCCTCGAGGTGTATTGAATGTGTGATGCAAAATCTACCTCAAGTATTGTTGGAAGCCCCCTGTAGTCACCTCTGTAATACCTAGGAATAACAACTAGAGTTACCAACTTGAATTCGGTGCCCAGGGGGTATAGTCGACCATCAATATTGTATTTATGGGCAAGGTATTTAAGCCCGAAGCTCCAAACGTATTGACACCGTAGGGGGTCAGGTGCTACTCAAGAAAACCCCATATACAGAACAATCCACAAACAATTGGACAGTCATGTAGGAGCATAAGCTCTGAAATTCAACGTGTTTAATAAGACCTAGGGGTATAGAAATTTATTAAGGGAGTGGGTTCTCTAATTTTGTAATTGTTTTAATTTTCTAATTTATTTATTAAATTCTAGAAGGATAGGGTTTGTTTTCCCTATTTGAGATATATAAGCTTAATTGAGCAATTAGTTGAGTTTAGGTAGGTTATCCTAAGTATGGAATACTTGATTCTATTTGATCCTTACCAATTGTAAAGTACGAGAGTACTATTATGGATGTTATTTGCACAATCTTAGGAATTCATTGATAAGCTGGAAGTTGACCTTCCATGCTTAAAATTGTAAGCATATGGGCAATAGAGAGGGGAAGAGATAGAGTGAAAAAGGTATATTGAGTGTGATTATAAGGCCCATTGTGGTCAAAAGGCCGAACATAGGAAAAATGAATGTAAATTAGGTGAAGGAAGGCGAGAAGGCCTTATGTAATTGTGTACAGATTCATGGATATAATATTCATGTTTATGGATCCTTGTGTCTATGTGAGAATTGGGTATCCTCTTGATGTATTAGAGATATTGTGTTAACAAGTTGTAGGTTTTCGGGTTAGTCCAGTTAAGACCTCAATCAAAGTAAGAAGATATATATATTGTTCCATCAATCATCGATCATCGAAGAGATCGATGATCCTAATCGAAGATAGATTGGGTAGAGTAATTTGGAGTCGAGAATGTACAATAATCAAATCCTGTTCTACACGTAAGGAAAACCATAGATCAAGAAACTCTTTATAAGTAATGAATAACATAAGCTGTCAAATCATTCCATAGATGAATGATAATCGTTGGATCAAAGTCAAAGGAATATTCCCACTGCATGTGAATGAAGAATTGTGATCGCCGAATCACATATTAATTAAGTCGTGACCTTTGGGGTGGTTTCAATATTGCGGAGAATGATACTATTAGTGAAGGTAACCATCCACCGTTGATCAAATTTAAGATTAACGATGATCCTAGACTAGTGTGGAAGTTAAAGGGATCAAGATATATTCTCGATTGTTCGATCAGAATGTAAGAAAGTCTAGAACAAGAATCAGAGGAGGATCGATCGTTCTGATCATTGGATCACAAGCCAATTAGATCCTGACCGTAGATTGAATGTTCATCACTTAGAAGATTGGAATCATGTTAATCATTAATCAACTTTAGTATCAACGATTCAGATTGGTGGAGGATCATGAAAGAAGAGAGAAATTAACGGTAAAGGGTATTATGAAGGTTTAGATCCAAATATAGATCAAAATTTTATATCTACGGTGTAAGGTGGATCGTGCACCTTAAAATTACATGAGAATTAATGTAAAGATATCCTTCCGTAGTTAGTATTGTAATTCCACTAGTGGAACATGTGTCAGTTATTAAAGGTATAACAACACCCCTCTAGGTGGTTTTGAAAGCACCTCTCGATGCCCTCTATGTGAAAAAGGTAAACCACCTTTAGCAATTGGTAAATTGCCTAAAAAAAAGTGCTTGGTCATAGTCCAAGGTTTTATGATGAAATGTAAGCTCTGTTAGGATTTAAATAAACCTTTATTCCATTTAGATTATACCACAGTCCTAGCCGTAGGTCCTAATGAATTAGTGCCAGACAAATAAAAGTGATTAAGGGTAAAATAACATAGATTAGAGCTCGACTCGAGGATTTGGGCAATCAAAGAATCGATAACACTCATTGAAGTCAAGAGAAAAGTGATAGTGACTCTACAACCTATAGTTATATGACCTAGTGGATTATCAATAGGCACTAGAGCATGGGGACGGGTTCCTTATCAAGTGGTATCGGAGCCGGTATGCTCTTTGGAGGAGAAATCATAGAGCATGGTTATGCTCCTTGGAAAACAAAGATAAAGGTAAGAAGGTATTTTAAGTGGAAGCAACAACTGATTTTGCAATAAATGCTTTGCATATAGTAGAAGAGTTCAACATGAGATACTGGACGAAATGGTGGTAAGTAAACTTGGTTTTCTGCCTTCGTGTTTTTGACATCAAGTTTGTTAATTGAAAATAAAATAAGTAGAAGAAGATATTGTGACATGGATTTACAACTATGGGAGTTTTAACAAAGAACAAGTGATGTTCTTGATTGTGGAAAATAACCTTAACAAGTTCTAATTGAGGTTGGAAAGGAGGACAAGTGGAAGTTCTCATTAGGTGAGAAATAAGTATAGTGGCTAGAGGAGCAAGGAGTGCTCAAATATGTTCCATAGGAGTGAACCATTGGAATACTACAAGACTAATCTAAGGAGAAGCTTGGTGAGGTAGTGGGTAACAGGTCAGTGGAGAAGGCTTGTTACAAGGGCTTGGTTTCAAATCACAGTGAGAAACATGAAGCTCATAGAGGAAGGAAGACAATGACTACTGATGGTCATAGTAAGGGTTCTAAGGTAAGCCATAGGAAATTAAGTAATGAGGAATTTGATAGAGAGTTGGTCGTGATGAAAGTACATATCAATGCATTAATGGAACTGTTGCAATAAAGTGAAGAAGACTATATAGTAGATGGGCTCTACAAAGGAAAGTGAAGTGGGATATGTTTTAGGTAAAGTGGAAGTGTAGGTTGAGTACTTAGCTGAGGAACGAGAAACTCAGAGAAGTTAATTTTAAGAGAGGTTAAAGAAAAAAAAAATGTTCATTTTGTGAACCTGAGCAAGGATCAATCCTTGGAGAGGGTGATGGTGAAGATGTTGATGAGAGATATGATAAAAGTCTCATGGACTATGTGGAAATTTCAAAACAACATGAGGATGTGCTAAGAGAAGAATCAACTGAGGTTAGAGAGCCTTATGTTTTTGAACTTGATATTTTGTGTATGATTGCAGGCTATGCAGGTACTAGACAACCATCTACTGCTACCATAATGATGGGGAGAAATGAATGAATTCATTTTCAAAGCATTGAAGAGGAACAAACTCTAAAATATGTTATAATTTAAGATGAGGCAACACTATCTCATAAAGAAAACCTAAAGGAGATCCATACATAGTTAACTAATGGAATTGATGAAAAACAACTACATGTTGTCATAGTGAACAAAGAAGAGTTGACTTATGAAGTCATCCAAGGAAATAATTTAGAATTTGAAGTAAAAAAATTAGATATTGTGCTTACATATTTTGAAGGAGAGCTAAGGATGCTGGAAAACTGGTTGATCAATCCAAGGATTGTTAAAGAGGATGGCATAATAGTTGCAAGTACAGAGTTGAACGAAATGATCAAGGCATCAACTGAATAAGAGGAACTTTTTTCTTTTCAAACAAATCGTTTGTTTGAGCAAGTAGAGGATGAAGAGTTTTTTAAAGGAGACAAATATGGGAGCAAGAATCTTGAAGATATAAATAAGGTTTCCACAAAGAAGCAAAAAAATTGGGAGATGCAACTGAATGTCTCAAACACTTCTAGATGAAGATATGAAGAAACCTAGATGATTTCTTGTTTTTCTTTTAATTTTGTAAACACAGACCACTTTTTGAAACTATTAAAACAATTACAGAGACCCAGAGAGTCCATAAGAACCCACATAAACCCAGAAAAAAAATTTGATCAAGCCAAAAGAAAGGAGAAAACCCCTTTACAAGACATATACGTGTCTATATTCAAGTAAAGGTGCATACATATGTTATTTTCCTTGTTGAAAGTAGCGTATATACACTTATATCTTAAAAAATAATATTATATATCACTCAGGCCTTCAAGAAAAACTTGAAAAGGATTGAGTACAGAGTCTGAGAAACAAGGACAAGGCTATGAAAAATGATCTACAACAGTAACAATAGAAAGAAAGCCAAAAAATCAAAGGAAACAAGAAGCAAGCTCCTAAAACTAAACCAAAGGAGACTGACTATCCCCAGTATGGTCTCCTATTCTGTTTGAGGAGAATGTACTCCTATGGCTTCGATTATAGCCAAAACAGAGTGGTTGAATATAATAGAACAATATTTAACTAACAATAGAAGTTAAGTAGAAGTAACTACCTAACTACCTATGAGAGGAAGGATCACCTACCTAATTTCAGTAGTTCGATGTAGATCCATTTCACAATTCCATTCTCTAAATCTATCGCTCTAAGACTTCCTATATCAACCTGCACTAACAAAGAAATAGCCTGCAAAAGAGTTAGTTATCATAACTAACTAATAAATTTAAACATCACGCATAATTAGCATGTCTGTTTCCACATCATCGAATGCATATAAAGATTTCAAAAATGAACCATTAACAAACTATAGGGACAAGAAAGGGAGGTTTATTATATATATAAACAACAAGTTACAAGTCTAAAATTCACCTGAAGCTTTTACTGACAATGCTTTGGAATCAGATTTCAAATCCCCCCCCCTCGGGCCTCTAAAAGACTAACTCAATCCTCCTAACTTTCATTTCTCAAAACATGTCCAAGAGAGAGAAGGAGTCTCTCATTGACAAGATAGAATAACAAGGATGACTGTAAATATAGGTTTCTAGATCTGAAGAGGGAATCTCGAGGATTCGGGAATAAGATCTTGTAGACTTGGAAATTCTCCAAAATAATGATTCTATATGGGATGAGTTACTCTTCACTGCCCCTTGGATTCATTTTTTACTCCAAATAAGTGGTTGAAGTAGTTATCCACGGGAAATAGGGGGTCAAGAACAGGAGGAATTCATAAACCCCACCAAAACATTCATAAATTTTATATGTTTTTTTAGCCAAATAAATTCATAAGTGCTTTGCTTAAGAGGAACATGCATATGGAAAGTTGCATATGCATGTTGCATACATGTTAGGGTGCGTATGTCTTGAAAAATGTTTTTTTTTTAGAAATTTGAGGAACTAATGAGAATTTTTGTTTGCAATTAGGGACATGGATAATCAATTAGACCAATGTGTGCATGTATGTTGTGAGGTGGCAAAAGATGCTATAACACCAATGCATTAACATGGTACATATTTTTTTTTTTAGGTTTATCACTTAAACATGTCCTCCATGGGATTTGGACTTGGGTCTCCTCCCCAAAAAACCATGATTTTCACGAAATCACCTTACCCATGTTGACATTTCCACTCTCATTGTACTCTCCATTAGCTATAAACTAATTTAAATTATTGAACTATATTACTCATCCTATCTAAGTAGCCATAGTTCCTATAATTGGGGTGGTGTTGAGGTTTTGTAGTTTCTTATACTCTATTAATTATACTTCAAATTTTTTTGAGATAATATGATCTTTTTGAAATATGTTTTTGCATTTCTATCAACAAACATGATGGAAAATATATATTAAAAACAAAGAGAACTAGGAAAGACATGGTTCTGATATGTATTGTGGAGTGAATCGAGTGGACAGACACAAAGTTGTAGAACTTTATGTGTTTAAGAGAGGATATAAACAAAGTGAAATATATAAATAAATAAACAACTTGAAACATGAGTGGCATTGTTGTGAAGTACAATGAAAAGAACTACAACAACATACATAAAACAAATTTTTAGAACAACACAAGTTTGTTTCAAAAAAGGGTTGATTACATGGATAGTAGCAATCTTTATGAGTTAGAGGTATGTGTGTTACTCTCATTCATACAAAATTATATAACAAGAGCTGAATACCCCTATTTCTATTGCATTGTGAAATAGTAATTAAGACAAACAAGAAGGGGAAGAGAGGAAACAGTTGAATTCCAAGAGTCATATGTGTCAACATAGAAAATCAACAATAAACTTGTTGAGATAATAACTTCAACATAGAAATTAAAAACCCTATGCGTGATAGCTCTTCAAAAATATCTTAATGAGTTTAAAATGTGAAGGGGGTAGGAACTATGTACTCAAAGTTTTAGAGCCAGAAAATGTTGTTTGATGCCCAAAACCAACTCTAGAAGTGAAAAAAGCCAAACAAAGGCATTGAAATTTCTTGAAGGTCCAAATGGTGGCATACATCATTCATACCTCCTTTGAAAGAAATGGTCCATATTGCATAAAAATTGTAGAACAAATTAGGGGGTATCTTTTGAGTGCAGTTCTTATCTCTAGCTTGTCACTTGATCATGGAGAGTATAAGCTTCCCAATTGAACTAATAAACTTTTTCCTCTATTTGATGCTAGTGAAAGAGATTGTAGTGGTAGGGTAAACCTATGGTATTATATAGTTCTAATATCTAAGGGTTATGGAAACACTATGGGGCTTGTTACCTCCCTAGTTGCACCAGGTAGGATTGACAATGATCCACAAAGATTGAACAAGTTATTTGTTCAAAATCAGAGTTCAAAAGTACAGATGGGTCTTATGACCCCTTCAAAATTATTCATCTTCTTCTTATTTTATGCATGATCCATACCCCCATGGGGGGATTTGTAATAAAATGAGCGACAATGAGGTCTCGATGATGTAAAAGAATCATCCCCCTAAGACTTAGTCATCAATACATATTCTAGAGTGTTTTTTTTCACTGACTACCTTCAAAGATGGAGAGTGTACTAATGGATGTGCCTTATTGTGTGTTGTCTGAGTCTAGTGTCTAATGTATATTACCATGCTAGTCATTTTTCTAGAGTCTTATGGACATGGACATGCACATGTACTCAAATTTTTTAAAGCCAAAAAATGTTGTTTGATGCCCAAAACCAATTCTAGAAGTGAAAAAAGCCAAACAAAGGCATTAAAATTGCTTGAAGGTCCAAATGGTGGCATGCATCATTTGTACCTCCTTTGAAAGAAATGGTCCCTATTGCATAAAATTTCTAGACCAAATTAGGGGGTATATTTTGAGTGCAGTTCTTATCTCTAGCTTGTCACTTGATCATGGATAGTACAAGCTTCCCAATTGAACCAATAAACTTTTCCCCCTATTTGATGCTAGTGAAAGAGATTGTAGTGGTAGGGTAAACCTATGGTATTATATAGTTCTAATATCTAAGGGTTATGGAAACATGATGGGGTTTGTTACCTCCCTAGTTGCACCAGGTAGGACTGATGATGATCCACAAAGATTGAACAAGTTATTTGTTCAAAATCAGAGTTCAAAAGTCCAGTTGGGTCTTATGACCCCTTGAAAATTATTCATCTTCTTCTTCTTTTATGCATGATCCATACCCTCATGGGGGTAATTGTAATAAAATGAGCTAGAATGAGGTCTTTATGATGTAAAAGATTCATCCCCCTAAGACTTAGTCATCAATATATACTCTAGAGTGTTTTTTTTCACTGACTGCCTTCAAAGCTGGAGAGTGTACTTATGGATATGCTTTATTGTGTGTTGTCTGACTCTAGTGTATAATGTATATTACCATTCTAGTCATTTTTCTAGAGTCTTATGGACATGCACTAAATCCCCATAGGATTTTTTTTATTGTTTTAATAAGTTGTAAAATTTCTCATAAAATGAGATTTTTACCTTGTAATTTGATGTAATAATAAAAAAATGGTACTATGAGGTGTTATATTCCCTAGGGGTATTCATTTTCTAACCCATAATACCCCTTATACCCTTGTACCCCATTTTCGAGAGAAATTATTGACTTATTCTATTATAAAAGTCAATTTTACTTGAAAAAGGTGAATAAAGACAAATAAACAACATCCCTATTTTTAAGGAAACATGTCAGAAACATGTTTTTCCCTGTCTCCAGTCTAACTTACCCTCACAACAATTTTTTGGCACTTGAGGTGAGTTAAGAGAGAGTAAGATGGACTTGTGAAGGAGTTAAGTAGTTAGTTATAAACAAATGATGGAGATCCCAATGTAGAGGTGTGCCCTTTCTTGGGAGGTGGCACACTCTCCTAGAGGGCACCAATCCCAAGGAAGGTTCACACCTCCCTCTTGCAACTTGGCACCTTCTCACTCACATATGGAGATTCATATCACCTTTATTGAGAGGTGGCATGGATCCTACTTCGTACATGTCTCAATCTCTCTCGGGATGTGCACCCTCCTTCATTGGGATCTACACCCATATTTGTATATAATAAATCTCACCCATCCTCATTTGGTTAATAGGAGTTTGGGTTTGCTTGTTGTTGTAATAATATTGTAACATTATTTTTCTATTGGAATAAAAGGCTTTGGAGGTCAAAGGTGGCTTGTTCTAGTGTGTGGATGATCATTGTCATGTGCCTTAATATTAGGAGGTGATGTTGTTTTAATTTCTTGCTTATTTTAATTGCTAGCATTGGCGTTTGAAGGGGTGTTGTCACCAAGTAGGATATGATAATTAAGATTTTTTTCTTTCTCAATCCTATTTTTTTTTTTTCTATTTGAGAATTTTTTACGCACATGCAAATTTCAATTAACTAACATGCCCTTCGAGTTTCTCTTGTAGGTGACACCAAGAAATTAACAATTTTTTTCAAGTGTTTGAATCATACATGATCTCATTTGCTCAGAGAGGTGGCTGAACTTGCTTTCATCTTCCACAAATCCAATATTATAAAGACATATTCCCTCCTCATTCCACCAGGAGACTACATTGCCCAAGGGTTCCAAAAAATCTAAATTTTCTTTGGTTACTTCTCTTGCATGCATAAGTAAATATTAGTTTTTAAGTTTTATATACTAAAGTAGATTTTACTTTTGCATGCATGCATGCTAGATCAAATTTACTTTTAAAGTTTCATCATTTCAAGTAGATCTAGCATAAAATGTCTCATTTTAGAAAGCATTTCTTTCCAAATCTTAAGGCTAAAAGATAGTTTAGATTTTAAGAGATTTCAATTGTTTATTTGTCAATATTAGTACCATTTTGTTTGTTGTGAAAAAAAGACAAAAATCACTAAGAGGGCTTTCTTTTCAACTTGCTTTCTTGGTCTTTTGCTAACTTAGTTCATAGCTTTTCACTTAGAAATTTTTGTACAACATCTAACATATTTTGTAGGCTGTCCCAAATAAAATTTGGGCTTCCCTTTGCTTGTTTCACTTGCTGTTTTTTTCAGGTTTATGAACATCCAAGGGGAAACTCTACCTAATTTTTTAAGATCCGGAGCATCCGGGACCACCCAAGGCGTCTAATCTTCTTCCAACCTATCTTTTCACAATAAATTTGTAAGGTTGTGGCCTTGAATTATAAAATTACCACAAAAATTCTTCCAAATATTTTTAACTGAAAAGAAATAGTGGGATAATCCATTAGGCCTGCCATCCCCCCTACCCTTGGGGGGACTGTCTCCTTTTTGTGTTTTGTCTTTTCTTTTTTCTTTTCCTCATTTTTTCAAGATAAAATTAATTTGAAATAAACCCAAGCACCACAAAACATTAGTTAGTTTCAATTTCTAGATTAATTAGTTTAGTTTCATTTATTTCAATTCGGCAAAGTAATGAACCTTACCCCTCAATACCATAGTATTCTCTCGGCCATTATGAGCTTATGCATGATCTATGGTGTGATCAAAAAATATATCTGAGTAGTGTGGAGTAGTCTAATTAGGACAATCCTTTCTCTGTTATTTCTCAAAGGGATCATTACACGTGGGATTGCATGTGAGTTAAGGGGGAAACTTTGAGATATTAGGTTCTCTCCCTGTTAGAAGTCTTGTAGTATTATGTGTACCCATCTAAGGGATAATGGTTAAAGGGACAAATATTTAGATTAGATTTTACTTTTATTTCACACTTACGATCTTGCATGCACAAAGTGGACTTGCAACATAAATCCACTTCACTGAATAAACCCACTAATTCAAGCAGTCATCCTTTAATAATAAAATTTACCAAGAGAACTTGCAACATACATCTCACAACATAATTTTACATTATTTGAATTGGTCTACGTTATTTCCTTTTGCTTATAAACATTTACTTTCAAGTACTTTCAATTTCTTATTATCAGTTGTTAACATTCATGTTGAAGTATTTGATCTGCTTAATATCTATAGCATAAGAAATCTTCATTTTTTTCATTATATGTTGTTAGATTAGTTGAATTTGTTCTTTCTTTCATTTAACTCCTAGAATTATATTTTTCTTAGTTTAATCAAGCCTTCTATTCTTTTTAGGGACTACCCCCCTTGGCTTCTCTAGGAGTTATCCTAGACAGAGGAGTTGAGTGTTACAGTGTAGCAGACTTATACCCTTACAATATGGATGAAACAGAAGGGACAAATGATCAAGAGGAGATTCAGTGGAAGAGACATATTCCCATAGCAAAGAGGTTGCAAATAGAGAGTATTATAGATCAAATAATTGCTAAAATAACCAGGAGAAAAGTTTACTATGAATATCTGGTTAAATGGAAGAATCATCCAACAGAAGATGCCAGTTGGATAAGTGAAACTGACATCCAGAAGCATGGAAAGAGAGTGGAGGAGCTCATGGAAATGATTCCATGAATAGTTTTGTTCGGAGGACTATGATGCAGGAGCATCACCATCATCAGTTAATGAGGTGCGATGGAAGATGACTCAACATCTAGCGCAACACACTTTAACTGGTTTGGATTCCAAGGAGGGCACATCATTTTAATTTTGAAAACTTTGTAATTAAATATCCCATGAGATATTGAATCTAGAGCCATTGTATGTGCTCCAGGAGATTGTAATTTCCTTTAATTCCTATAGGATTGTACAGATTTTGATTGTCGACTTATATCTATATTGTAATTGTTCATTTATTGTAATAATCCTAGTGGTAGGATGTTTTTAATTATGATATGAAAGCACTATAATAGTCTGGAGGGAATAATCGAGAAGCCCCTTCACATATAAATCAATGTAATATATTCCCAAAAGAGGCTGCTGAAAAAAGATGATGAAAGTTGTTGAAGGTTGTTGAAATCCTTGTAAATATATGGGCCATTGTTAGGATGCTTCGTCAATTTGTTTACTCACTGTTAGAGTTTCTCAAGAGAAATTTAACTTCTCGGTCACTTCCCTTGTTGGCATCGAGACTCGATGTTTTTATTAGCCATGATGGCAGCCTTGGAATGGCCCAAATGTTGTTGAGAAGAATGCTAGTTGGTACTTCTGGAATTGGGCACAGGTTCTTGAAGAAACCAGTTATCTCTGTACTTGTTGATTGGAGGGGGTCGCGCTAGGAGCATAGTGCGCTAGGATTGTTGTGCATTTCACGCAGGCCCTTTTCCATAATGAATTGCTTGATTTTGGACCTTGCCTTAAAACCCCATTTCAAATTGGTTGACTGGTTATGCTCCCTCCCTTGTGACTGCAATCAGACTTCTATTTAAAGTCATGAAATATTTCTTGATGTGTGTGTTGCTTCTTCTATTTATGAACTGCTTTCGCTCTCTTAAATTTTGATGTGAGTTTGTTGATCAGTCTGCATGCTTTAATCGAACATCAGGTCATCTAAGGTCATGCCATTGACTATCCATGGGGTGTTGACTGGGAATCAAAGGCTATCCCTTGATTAAGATAAATACTGATTGCTCCCTTATGTTAATTATCTTTAATGACAGACAATTCTCCTAGTGCATGTAAACCCTTAGCATTGTGACAGTTTTTCCCTTCAAAAATTTATGCAACAGTCAGTCGGGATGAATGTTCTCTTCCTCCACTTACTCTCGGCAGAACGATGGGTTCTCTAATAGCTTGACCTATATGGGCATCACCTTCCATTACTCCACTTTCCATCTCATTTCCGGCTAGGGTCGGATTCCCCCATTAAGGTGATTTCATCATCTCTAAAGTGAGGGGATTACCTATATAAGGTGATAGTGGGTAGTTATTCTCATAATTCTCACCATCTTGTGGATTGGGTCGAGATTTTCCCAACCTAAAATTTGTGCGATAAGATTTTGGCACCATTGTTGGGGAGTATTTTGAATCCTCTTTCGTGCCCTAATGACGTATTGGAAATATTTGATCTCAAATACTTTACCCCTAGCATTCCTAGAGAATCCACTTGAGGGAAGTTCCTTTCCTTTTCCTTTCTTGATAATATTTTCATAAAACGCATTTGACAACTCCACCATGAGACAAGCTCGAGGGAGGGATTACCCTAGCCCTCCTCCTGTACCTAAATGTCCTAAATATGGGTCCAAACCTCCTAACCTTTTTCCCTCTCCTACCTCCCCCGGACCTTCAACTTCATTAATACCTTTTCCACCAAACACTCCCCAAAATCAATGCATCAAAGGAACTTATGAACCCTTGGATGTTCTTAATATCCCTGGATCACCTGACCAGATCCCAAAGGGTTTCAAAGAGTGTCTTCCAAAATTTTCACGAGAAGATTCGACTATAACAGAGGATCACCTAAATAACTTTCCCAGGTCCCTTGAACCTTATGACCAATGCGGACGTTCAAATGAGGCTTTTCTCTTGCACTCTTGTTGGGAAGGCCCAAGATTGGTATGAGAATATCTCAACAAGGACTGTTGGTGCAATTATTTTCATAATATTACCAAACAAAAATTATCGATCGAGATTCATGATGAGTAGAGTTGATGCACTATATGTGCCGATAACAGATAGGTTCCTATGTCTGTTTAGTATAGTTTTAGATAAGAAAACCATCAATAACAAAATACTCTGTTTCCAAAGATAACACTCTTCACACAATTCAAAATTTTTTAAAAAGCAAAACTTGCAATCATGCACTCAAAAGATTTTGATCATATAATGTCTTGTCCATTTACAAGATCGTGAAGTGGAAATATGTACTTTGATTTCGTTATCTATAGCTACTACCCTTAACAACAACTAGAAAGAAAATCTGGGCACACTTCAGAAATAACATAAGATAAAATTCATAGTAAAACTCTCAAGAAAACACTCAATCGAAAAGGTTCTTGCTCACATAACAAGTCTGTTCATTATAGGCTCATGAAATGAAAAGATGAACTCAGATCTTGTTTCCTGTAGCAATCGAAAACAGTAATCAAAAATCAACTTTAGACACTCTTAAACAAAATTCAAATCATAACTCAATTCTACTCAATCAAACCTGTGTAGTACAAAAAACAACCAATATAATTGAGAGGCTTCATTATGGAAGATGAAGGTAAAATATGAAGTCTTATTGTTCCTGTACCCACTAAAAACAATACTATCTCAAACTCATAATAGCAATATTTGTTTAACAATCCCATACATCAAACAATCAAATGTTACCCTACAGAAATAGAAAGGAAATTATCTAACTGCTCACACTGATTCAAAAGCAAGTGATTCTGTAATGCAAAAATCATTGACAAGACACAACTGTTAAATTCTCACACAATCACACAAAACATATGCAGGGAGGTTTACCTTGGTTGGGACGGTGGGCCCTTGCCGAACCAACAAGGTACCTCTAAAAACATAACAGGCTAAGACATTCTAATCATACCCAGAAATTGCACAACGGATCATTTGTATTCCTTCAACTTGTTAATTGAACCAGTAGCTCATCATCTCGTACATAAAAAAATATATGTATCATCTGGTTCTTACTAATCCTTCATTACATCAATACATGTGTCTATCCTATCACTTATACAACATCCCTTATAAATAAGGTGAGCCGTTACTATCAAGAGCTAAAGATAATTATTAAACAGTTTTTGAAATATTATAATTGGAAATTCATATCGAATCTTTAGGGATGGAATTCATCCTCATGACATGAAGTGCATGAGTGATGAAGTCGATTGTGATCTTGAAGACTAATTTGGATACTTCGATCCAACTGTCTTTTTGGAATCTCCAACAACATACTCGTTCAACAAGCGATTTCTGGAAACACGGGATTGGTACTGGAATACACACAGTCGTAATCTTGAGTATCGGAATAGGTGCAGTTGTTTGGTACCAGAATAGCACAGGCTAGTACCAGAATAACACAGGTTGGTACCAGAATAACACAGGGCAATACCAGATAAAATTTATGCGGTTATGTTGGTATCAGATCAATGTTGCTTAAGATAAAATGATTAGGATCATGCAAAATCAACCATTTAATCGAATTAACTCAACAAAACTAAGCAAATCATGCCTTAATAATAAGTTACCTCTCTATGCACATGAACAAGGTCATTAAGTGTATTTATGGAGGAAACAATCAAGTATATACTCATAGCATAGGCAACATTGACTCAGACAGAGATAATATAGGGTAATAGAGGTGTCAATACTGAGACTCAACATTCCCCCATCCTTAAGTCATTGCATGTCCTCATGCAACAATGATCTTCAAAATTTCAAAATTGATGGTACTCTTCACTCGATCAAGCATTCCTCGACGTTCCCCCCTTCTTCAGCTCCTAAGTTCCTGCTAAACAATATAAACTTCCTGTCCTATGCTTCATACTTCTTACCCATGGAAAAGTAGTTATGAAATAAAAATGGAGTCATGAGTAATAGATTAGATCTGTTAGTGATTTGGCGTTAAGTCTTATCCAATTTGTTGTGGATGATAGTTAGGAGAAAGGTGTTGGCATGCTTACAGGCAGAGTGTGCTTGTCATTGATGGCAATATTAGAGTGTGCAATGATGGCAAAACAGGAACAATGTAAGCTCAGGAGGATTAGCACAGAGTCACACGTAGTGCGTAGGTGTGCACCAGGGACGAGGTTAACTCATTGCCAAAGCTCAAGAGAGATAGCGTACTCAGGATCTTAGACAGATCAAAGGTCGAGGCCTTTGACACTTAGAAATTATTCCAAGTCAGGAGGATGTGTAAGCTCGAGAGGAGAAGCGACAGTGATCATTGGATCCCATTGAGAATTCCCGATGACCGTCAGATATGGAGTAATTACGAAGGACCAACAACCATTAGATATGGTGAAGCTGCAAGGCGGATAAGACCAAGAGTCATCCAACTCTCCAAAACTGTGAAGGAATCCTAGCCGTCCATCAAGGATAGTCATGGATCGTTGGTTCCATACGACACATGGCGAAAGCTCATCATTTCGCTGACTGGAAAGTCAAAGGAGAAAAGTGCTCGTTTGATTGGTGAGTGGTCATATCTCAAGGTCACATCGTCGAAGGCTTAAGGGAAGGAGCTAATTGCTAAGCTCCATCTCGGCATTCGCAACTTGGAGTATCGAGACCCTTCATCATAGGAATCGCGATATGCGAGATCATGAAAAGATCTGGACTGTCAGATCACCAAGGATTGTGGACCGTTGATCAGGCATGAAGAAGGCTCGTGAAGTGGCAAAATCGCGATAAGATCTGGATCGTTGATCCAAGAGGGGCACGTGACGATAGATCAGAGCATGACAGAAACACCGATATGCAAAATTGCGAAGCTCCTTTTGGCATAGCCTGTGGTCACCACCGATGGTCACGTGAAGGGAAGAAGCCAGTAGTGTTAACCTCCATCTGGGAGTCTCGGCGATCGTGACTTGGAGTATCGAGATCCTTCATCACAGGAATCACGATATGCGAGATTGCAATGAGATCTGGACCGTCGGATCATTAGAGATATCGACCGTTGATCAGGCTCGATGAAGTTCATAAGTTCACGAAATACGAAGCACCTTTTGGCGCTGCCTGTGGTCACCGTCGGTGGTTACGTGAG
Organism: Picea glauca; assembly: GCA_000966675.3. Classification (NCBI taxonomy): domain Eukaryota; kingdom Viridiplantae; phylum Streptophyta; class Pinopsida; order Pinales; family Pinaceae; genus Picea; species Picea glauca. The sequence goes on along the minus strand of JZKD02S1673649.1, from coordinate 56,571 downwards.
GGAAAGAAGCTAGCGGTGCTAAGATCCATATCGGAGTCTCGACGATCGCAACTTGGAGTGTCAAGACCCTTCATCACAGGAATGTCGAGATGTGAAATCATGAAATTCAAATTTTGTTTAGCGCTCGGTCACAACTAGTGGGCATATGAGATAAACGCGAAATCCTGCGGATTTAATCCAACGGTGCTGGTTAATTGGAAACTTGATTGAAGGGTTACTGTCTCACCTCATAGGTAATCGATCAGTTACGATTCAGTTAGCAGAATTGAATCATGATTCTTGGATGGTTGGCGATTCAGTTGCTGATGCATTTTCTTGGAGATTCAAGGTGTAACTGAACAAGTGGTATAGGATAAAATGGAAACGCAATGACTGTGGAAGGTGGGCAGTTCTAATTGAAACAATGAGATGAACTGTAAGAAGGGAAAAATGAAAGAATGCAAAGGATGAGCTTGACTATGATAGAGAAGACGAAGTGTCTCCACTGCTAGACAGGCTAAGGAATCTCAGCATAACACCCAATGATGATGAACGCATGGGGATAACTGCCAGAGAAGATGAGGAATTGCCATGATGATCAGGAAGAGGACTCGACACAAGAAGAACATGTAGAACAGAGGGAGTGTGTTGATGTTCGAGGGAGTGAAGCGGTGGAAATGTGGTGTGGAAGTGAATATCCCGATGTGGAGAACAATGGCATGGTGAAGAGCATGCAGAGGCATTGTGCATATAGCATGCACAAGGAGCACAAAGACTATAAGAATGTAGAACAAAGAAGAGATGGGTGCTGTTGTTGAGAGTGATTTAGGCGTGTAGAAGGAGGCAGTGAGCAGCAACTGAAATACACAGAAGAGGAATGGTGCATTGAATGGACATGGTGCATAGAGCATAAAAGGCAGAAGAATAGAAAGTGCAAGGCATGTGTGCAGGAAGACAGTGAGGCAGATAGAGCAGGGCAGTGTAGTAGAAAAATGATGAGACTGGTAAGCCATTGATGAACATTATATCACTGTAATAAGTTTCAGTAGCAAAGATTTATATTTCAGGGTGGTTGGGAGGTGCTAGGGAGGACTATTGTCCTCAGAGGTTCAAGTGGGTGCTTGAACACAGGGAGTTGTAGCTTCCATCTGATTGTAGCCAGAGAAACCAGGGTGGTAGGGTGGTGCAAGGGACAACATTGGTTCTCTGTTATATAGGTTGGTGCCTATATGACTAGAAGTTGATGATTCCATCCAGTTGGTGCTGGAACACTTAGGGAGTTGTTGCTTCATTCTAGTGGGTGCTAGAGAAACTAGGGAGTTGGTGCTTCCTTCTAGTGGGTGCTAGAGAAATCAGGGAGTTGGTTCTTCCTTCTAGTGGGTGCTAGAGAAACCAGGGAGTTGGTGCTTCCTTCTAGCGGGTGCTAGAGAAACTAGGGAGTTGGTGCTACCTTCTAGTAGGTGCTAGAGAAAACAGAGAGTTGGTGCTCTCAGCAAGTTGCAGCTTGCAAAATAGAGGTTGTAGCCTCACAATGAGTTGGAGCTCATATGTATGATAATGTACA
>JZKD02S1673649.1:31696-50374 GCA_000966675.3 Picea glauca | reverse complement strand
ACCAAGAAGAAGAGGTTTTTACCCTTTATGGGTTTCCTCAGGAAATATCTGTCTCTGTATATTTCATATGTGTGACTAATGTCGAATGTTCTATTGCTTACCTCTCTGCATTATTGTGATTATCATTGAGTGCTCTGTAAAGAGTTTAAAATAAGCATAATTGTTTAAGCACGGTAACAAATGATTCAGCCCCCCCTCTCAGTTGTCCAACAAAAGGGTTGGATGTGACTCTAATATGATTATAGGATAGTGGCCAAGAGTTTTCATAATGACTTTGACTAATAGTCGCCCCCCCTGGCTAGATTACCTTTAACATAAAAGTGATATAAGCATATTTTAGATCTCATTTGAAGAGAGGAACACATAAAAGAATACATCCCAAGATGATTAACTCGTTTCTTATCCAAGTTTTTAGAGATGAAGCTCTTCTTGTTTAGGTAAGGTGAATTACATATACTGAGGGTCCCACTTCTCATGCAAACCTATTTATTTTAAAGATAGAACTCTAAAGTGGATACTTGAAGGTTCTTAAGAACATCATCTGACAGATATAAAGGTCATCTCCTAGCCTTTATTTGATAATGATTGCTTCAGAATGAGACCCAAGGGTTTTTGTTCAGTTTTAGGTGTGCCACTTTATGGTTTTCAACTCCCTTTACCCGACATAGACCCACTGCCATCAGGCCTGTTCAATACCCCGACAGGTTTACCTTAGTACCATACAAGCATGACCCCGTTGGCAGCATGCCTGTTCAGTACCTCGACGAGTTTACTTGTACTTTTTGATACTTCTTTTTTATTATATTACTCAAAGGATTTAGAATGATGTATATTGTTCATTGACAGTTTTAGAGTATAAGGAAGGCAGGCAGTATGAGAGTGTTATTAGGCACATAATTAATTGTTTGCAATTATCCCAAACGTGACATCATCCACATTCAACTTAAATCTCAGTTATTCAATGTATAATGGAACATCTAGGATAATGACTAAGAGGTCCCTCTAGTTAATCCTATTAGGGTTCTCATAAAATTTCATTGAGGTTTTGCAAGGGTGGTTCACCACATGAGGTTTTCATCAATACCTCTCAAGATAAAATTGGATGAGGTAATAAGACAAGTGCACCCATTATCATATAGAGCTAAATGTGGAAATATCTTCTTAAAGGAGAGCAAGGATGATTAATTCAGGGTTGAGTGTATAAATGTAGGAGGAAGATGTACATGAGAGTAAAAACAATTCAACACAAGACTTAAATGATCCTTGATAGGAATAACATGAAGAGATTATCCCATGCCTCTAATTACCTGAAGTGAAAATGATGTTAAGCACATGAAAAAGATCATATCACCTTGGCATCAATACCATATTGGTAACTCATATCAAAACATGTTTCTACAGTACCGTAATAGATAGTACTAGAATAGGATAGTAACGAAACAAAGGAGTACTGGAACAGAGTAGAGGGAAGAAACAAAGTGACAGGATGAATGATTTCTATATGAGGAGATGTATATGAGGGCTTGCAGAAATTCATGTTAGGGAGCGTGCAATAGTTGAGAGTAACCATATGTTTACTGCATAATTAGTCTAATTCCTTAGTAAAACAAAAAAATGTTGAGTTTATACGTCCTATTGCTTGAAGCATTTAAATTGAGAAGAAAAACTTGAATATATGATTAGAGCTACCTGTACCAGATCACCTTAGTACCGGATGGACGCAGGGTTGTACTTAGTATCGGAATAGCGCAGACCTCTTCTTTTGGTACCAAATGGACACAAAGATGTGGTCTAGTACTATATTAGCACATAAATGACCATTGGTACTAGATGATCACAGAGGTGAACATTGTATTATGGTACTTGAAGAGATTTTGACACAGTACCTGGTGGTAGTGATTTTGAAACTTTTCTAGGCTGCACCTTGTAGAAGTAGCTGGTGTTTTCTGGTGTTCTGGAAGAGGACATGTGATCTGATTCAACTGAAAAACCATGTAGATGGAACAAATACCAACACTAGATGCATGAACTCTGAGTTTACATCGGAATAATGCAAAAGAATTTGGTGACTAGGCTCCAAGCTCTGTAACAAGAGGGTATTATGTAATTGGATGACCATATGTTGAGATTTAGAACCCTCCTCTTTTGGAACCGGTCTAATCATTGCTCCTATTGGCACTTCTTTTTTATTACAAAAATAATAATCCTAACTATCACTGTCTCAACAACCCCTCCCCCATGCTTGAGGTTTTGCATGGACTCATGAAAAAAATGAGAGGCGCTTAAAAAAAGACTTCTCAGAGGGTTGTGAACATCTGCTAAAAACAAAACAATAGAACTAATTAAAACTATATTTTTATTCATGCTTAAAAACATAAAATTTAGGGAAAATGTCAAAAGTTAAATTATTAGCTATGAATAAAATAGTTTGGAATTAACATTTAGTTTCAACTGATATTAAAAATATCACTTAATTAATCATCCTTGTGAGGTAGTGGTCTTAAAATAGATAGGTAATGATAAAGCATGGATGCATCATTTTTAACAACTTAAGGAAAAAGAAGAAATTTGAAGAAATAGGTGATGAAGCACTATCTTAAGTGTTATCTTATGTTGACAAGGATTCCTTCTCCGCTTTTAAAACCCTTCCAATATTATGTGTGCATTCAGAGGATGAAGAGATTCCCTTCTCATAAGATTCCAAACAAAATTATCATAACTTAAAAAGAAATCTACTATAGGAACAAAAGATCTTAAACCGATTTCTTTATTAGCTTTTGACATTCCCATTTATGAAAAGTATTGCAACATTTATTTATTTATTTACTATCATACTCTACTTGAACAAAAGAAAATGTCCTTCGAGTATAAGAATACTTCCAGTGAAGCCATGTGTGTAACAGGGTTAGAAATATATCCATACTCGAGTTTAAAATATAACTTTTAATGCATACGGGAGTATGAAGGACCAACTTCTTTGATGATGAGATCAAGAAATAATGAAAAATAAAAGAGTGGTGTGACCTAATAACTAATTGAAACCATATTTCAATAGGATCAAGATATTCTTGTTTCTCTTCTTTGTTTAGGTCACGCAACATGTCCTCCTTTTCCATGATACACAGATTATCTTCTTCAAGATGATTGGTCTTTGGGGTACATACAGAATCTACTGAGAGGCATGCTAAGAACTCCTCGATATTAGGTTCCAATGGTTTCTCTCCATTGAATTTTATCCATGATTCTTGAGTCTCCTCAACAAATTGACAATAGGAATCCGAAGGGACTTCTAAATCTTCTTGTGGAGATACAACTAAATTCTTGACTACTGTCAAGATATGCTCTTCCTGAGAGGTGAATATCCCAACTGCTGCTAGAATGTGGGAAAGTTCTTGGAGGAACATTCTTCAAGATCTTGATCACACTTGAATTAGTCTAGCTGGTTGATGATCCCTGTCTCACAACACAACTTAGTACTCGAGGGTTCTTATAGCACCCCAAAAATGATTTATCATAAAAGTTTTGAATATTAAAACTAAGAAATTAAAACTATTTGCAAAAATAAAACACACCAAACTTGAACTTCTTGCATTACTGGGACGTTTTTATCACTAGGTTATCGGTTCACATAAGGTAGCCCATCATGAAAACACAATTATAAAGAAAGGAAAAACACACTTGCATTAAAAGAAGAGAGGACAACCTAACTTTGGATCAACCCCACCAAAGTGGATGTGTGGGCTCTTCCCACACGTCTTACCATCTTCTCTCCTCCCCTAGGTCATCCATAAAACCAATCCAAAACCATTAAAGAAATCTGATTCAAATACCACCTATTACTATTTACAACTCCTCGACAACGACGCCAAAGTGTTGGTGCAATTATTTGCATAATATATTACCAAACATAAACTATCAACCGAGATTCATAATCAGTAGAGTTGATGCACTATATGTGTTGATAATAGATAGGTTCCTATGTCTGTTTAGTATAGCTTTAGATAAGAAAACCATCAATAACAAAATACTATGTTTCCAAAGATAACACTCTTCACACAATTCGGAAATTAGAAAAAAGAAAAACTTGCAATCATGCACTCAAAAGATTTTTCTCAGATAATGCCTTGTCCATTTACAAGCTCATGAAGTGGAAATATGGACTTTGACTTCGTTATCTATAGCTACTACCCTTAACAAAAACTAACAAGCAAATATGGGCACACTTCAGAAATAACATAAGATAAAGTTCATAGTAAAACTCTCAAGCAAACACTCAATCGAAAAGGTTCTTGATCACATAACAAGTCTGTTCATTATAGGCTCATGAAATGAAAAGATGAACTCAAATATTATTTCCTGTAGCAATCAAAAACAATAATCAACAATCAACTTTAGACACTCTTAAACAAAATTCAAATCACAACTCAATTCTATTCAATCAAACCTATGTAGTACAAAAAAAAAACAATATAATTGAGAGGCTTCGTTATGGAACATGAAGGTAAAAGATGAAGTATTATTTTTCCTATACCCACTAAGAACAATACTATCTCAAACTTAGAATAACAATATTTGTTTAACAATCCCATACATCAAACAATTAAATGTTACCCTACAAAAATAGAAAGGAAATTATCTAACTGCGCACACTGATTCAAAAGCAAGTGATTCTGTAATGCAAAAATCATTGACAAAACACAATTGTTAAATGCTCACACAATCACAAAAAAATACATAGGGAGGTTTACCTTGGTTGGGATGGTGGGCCCTTGCCGAACCAACAAGGTACCTCTAAAAATATATCAGGCTAAGATGTTCTAATCATACCCATAAATTGCACAAAAGATCGTTTGTATTCCTTCAGCTTGTCAATTGAATCAACATCTCATCATCTCGTACATAAAAACAACATATATCATCTAGTTCTTACTACTTCTTCATTACATCAATATGTGTGTCTATCCTATCGCTTATACAACATCCCTTATAAAGAAGGTGAGCCGTTACTATCAAGAGCTAAGGATAATTATTAAACAATTTTTGAAATATTATAATTGGAAATTCATATTGAATCTTTAGGGATGCACTTCATCCTCATGACAAAAAGTGCATGAGTGATGAAGTCGATCGTGATCTTGAAAACTACTTTGGAGACTTTGATCCAACTGTCTTCTTGGAATCTCCAACAACATACTCGTTCAACAAGCGATTTCTGGAAACAGGGGATTGGTACCGGAATACACACAGTCGTAATCTTGAGTACCAGAATAGGCACAGTTGTTTGGTACTGGAATAACACAAGCTGGTACCAGAATAACACAGGCTGGTACTGAAATAGCACAGGGCAGTACCAGATCAATTTTATGCAGTTCTATTGGTATCAGATCAATGTTGCTTAAGATCAAATGATTAGGATCATGCAAAATCAACCATTTAATCGAATTAACTCAACAAAACTAAACAAATCATGTATTAGTCATAAGTTACCTCTCTATGCACATGAACAAGGTCATTAAGTGTATTTATGGAGGAAACAGTCAAGTATATACTCATAGCATAGGTGAAATTGACTTAGACAGAGATAATATAGGGTAATAGACGCGTCAATATTGAGACTCAACAAGGACAATCACAAAATGGGATACCTTTTTAGATATTTTAATTAGGAGATTTACCCAAAGGAAAGATTACATATTCCTTTATGATGAATTCTATCGTTGTAAGAAGAAACTAGGGGAAAGCATACATGATTTTAACTATTTATTCAACATCCTTGTTAGGAGTTTTCTCGAAATTTTGAGGCTACTCAGAATAGTGTCTTCAAGACATACATATCAGCTATAAATGAGCCTTGTGGTTTCCTAATAGGGAGAAATCACCCTTATACCTTGATTGAAGCCCAAGAAAGGGCATGTGAAGAGAATTTTGCTTCCTCCTTCCACTGAGTTGAGGACTGTCCCAAACAAGTCACACAAGTTAACTTGCTCACCAATTTCATTTCTCTTCCTCCCAACCACCCCCTTGTCACCAAGGATTAATTGGATAACGAGATAATGAAATATTCCATGAGATCTACTGATCAAATAATGATTACCATATGGAAGGGGAAAACACCTAAGTCTAGAAAAATGGCTCCCTCAATGGAAGAAAGGTTGATAATTGAGGAGTCCATGAAGACAAACAAAGAAGAGAAGAATTTTCTGCAACATATTCAAAACATTCTATCCCCACCTAATAAAACATAGGAACCTCATATCATGGGAAGTGAAAATGAAGAGCTCATCACAGAAAATGAGACTCGGGAAGAAGATGTCGTGAAACCCATAAATTGTACTGACTTTTCTCATCAAGTTATCAATGAAGGAATCAAAAACACTTTAATTTTTTCAAACTTTATCTTTCAAGATGAAAAAGAGAGGTATGGATGTTGGGTATTGGATTTTGATGGTGCGTACTGGATCTCAGGATCAGGCGATGGAGTGGTCTTGGTCTCACTAGACAGAGAAGCTACCCTTTTCTCATACAGACTTGAGTTCAAGTGTACTAACAACATAGATGACTATGTATCCCTAATTTTGGGTTTGAACCTTGCCATTGATATGAACACAAAATATTTTCACATAAGAGGAGATTCAGATAATAGGACTTTTGCGGCCAAAAGCCCAATGTTAAAACAATACAGAGATGATGTTTGGGATTCCATGAAAAAGTTTGATGACTTTTCAATTGAAGCTATCCCTAGAAAAGTAATTCACCTGGAAGATAACCTTGTGCTATCCGCTTCCACTTTGCATCATTTCAAGGATATCGGTCTCTACAAAGTAGAAGTAAATTTCAGACCTTCACTACCCAACAATTTGGAACACTGGCAAGTTTTTGATAGTGAGGACTAAATATATCGTTTTCTTCAAAATGAGGGTGAGTTTTCTAAAACTCAAATAAACCATTTGGATGAGGGAGAAAATATTGAGATTGCAGATGTACCTAACGAACCCTTACTCAAAGGCATCATTCCCCTAGAGAGATTGTTTGGTTGAAATGATATGTATAAGGGGAAGCATCAAGGAAAATTAATGATGAGATCATCGAATTCAACATTGGCACCAAGGAATTCCAAAAAATGGTCAAGTTTGGGAAAGGGACAACACCTCATGAGAGGGAGGAGTTGATTTCTTTCATAAGAGAATTTAAGTATTTTTTTTCCTGGTCATATGAAGATCTGAAGGCTTATCGAGAAGACGTTATACAACATGTTATTCCCCTTAAAGAAAGCACAAAACCCCTTCAGGTAGAAGCTTAGACAAATGAACCCGAAAGTTGCACCACAAGTACAAAAAGAGTTGCAAAATATGGTTGAGGAAGGAATAATCGAGCCCATCAGGTACTCATATTGGGTGTCCAATCTTGTCATTATCCGAAAGAAGACTGGTGATATCAGGATATGCATTGACTTCAAAAAGTTGAACCAAGCTACACTTAAGGACAATTATCCTTTGCAAAACATGGAGTAGATTTTGTAGAGGGTCACTGGAGTAGGAATGATGTCCATGCTTGATATATTTTCAGGTTATAACCAGGTGCCCATGAAAGAGGATGACTAGCTTAAAACGACTTTCACCACCCCTTGGGGAACTTACGAGTATTTGAGAATGCCTTTTGGATTGAATAATGTAGGAGCCACTTTCCAACATGCCATGGGTTATGATTTTAGGGAATTAATTGGGAAACTCATAGAGATTTACCATGATGACCTAACTATTATCTCCAAGAAAAGTGATCAGATAATCCAACACTTAAGGACGATTTTTCGAAGGTGCAGAGAATATGGAATTTCTCTTAATCCGAAGAAATCAATTTTTGGTGTGGATAAAGGAAAGTTATTAGGACATATCATTTCCAAAGACATGATATTGATATACCCTTCCAGAATTGAAGCCATCAAGAAGATCCATATCCCTAAAGATAAGAAAGCCTGCAATCTATCTTTGGCCAGATCAATTTCATAATAAGGTTCATTCCAAACTTTTCTGAAATTATGAAGCCCCTCAATTGCTTGTTAAATAAGTACTCCTATTTTGAATGGGACAATGAATGTAAGTGAGATTTTTGACATATCAAAGAGGAAATAACTATTGCTCCAATCCTAGTCAGCCCAAAATTTGCTAAATATTTCATCACATTATTTTTCGCCTCAAAGGATACCATTGCCGGAATTATTTTGCCAAAGAATGATAAAAGAGATGAAAAACCGATCACTTTCATGAGAAAAAACCTTGGGGGCTCAGAGATAAATTATGCCATTATGGAGAAGCAAGCCTACGCTCTTTTCAAGTCCCTCAAACATTTTAGAACTTATGTGGCGTATAACAAGATTATATCTTTCGTTCCTTACCCCATCGTAAAGGATGTCTTATCACAACATGATTGTCTTGGATCAAGGGGAAAATGGGTTTCACAAATACAAGAGTATGAATTGGAGATAAAACCATACAAGATAATCAAAGGCCAATGGTTAGCTAAAATGTTGACATAAAGAAATTAGGAAGCCATCGATATGGGAGAAAAGGAACAAATTATTGTTGTCATAAGTGAAATTGAGGATGACGAATGGTATTTAGATATCATTTACTACTTGAAGAATATTTATTTTCCTGATCATCTGGTCGATCATAAGAGGATATCCATAAGTCTCAATGCTATGAGGTATTGATTAACACAGGATGGTCTCAGATGGAGGAACCCCGATGGGGAAATCCTCAGATGTTTAAATAAGGAAGAAGCAGACAAATTGGTTGCTGATTTTCATTCAGGATATTGTGGAGGCCATTTTGCAGCTCGCACTACTGCCCATAAAATCTTAAGGGAAAAATATTATTAGCCTGTTTTTTCTCCAACACAAACCGATATGTCAGATCCTGTCCGCCTTGTTAATTCTTTACCGAAAAACAATGCCTCCCTGCCCTCCCTATTAAACCGATCATTGTAAAAGAACGTTCCAACATTGGAGACTGTATTTTATTGGTGAGTTCAAGGACAACTCTAGTAATGGTTACCCTTGGGTTTTAATTTCCATAGACTATGTCACTAAATGGTTGGAATCCATCCCAACATAGAAAGCAACAAAAGAGGTCGTAATGAAATTCCTTGAGGATAATATTATCACTAGATTCAAAGTTCCTACCAAGATAACCATAGACAATGCCAGGGATTTGAACTCGATGGTGCTCATTGAGTTCTCTTTCAAATATGGAATTGTCTTGTCACACTCCTCAAATTATTATCTTCAAGGAAATGGATTAGCATAATCTAGCAATAAGAACATCATGAATGTTGTAAAGAATATTGTTGGAGAGAACAAGAAAAATTAGGACAACAAGATCAAGTATGGCCTTTGGGAAGACCGCACAACTAATAATAATTCTACCAGGAAAACCCTTTTTGAATTAGTTTACGGGTTGGAGGCACGTCTACTTATGAACCTCCAAATTCCATCTTTACAATTATCCCAACACTTCACCACATATAAGGAAGAATTACAGGGGTGAATTGATCAACTCGTGGAACTGGATGAAACTCGGAGAATGGATTTGATTAGATGGAAAAGAATCAAGATAAAGTAAAATGAACCTTCGACCATAAAGCAATGCCGAGATATTTCAATAAGGGGGACTTGGTCCTAATGTGGGACAAAAGAAGAGAAAAACCTGGAATTCACCAAAAGTTTGATAGTCTGTGGTTGGGACCTACAACATAGAGGAAATATCTAGACTACATTTATTCTATTTTTTCACAAAAGAGGGGAGAATGATTCCATTACCAGTGAATGGATCCCTCATCGAGCATTACTTCTCAGGTGGTACTTGACTTCTTCGGGTCCCAAGCCCCAGGTAACTAGGTAGGTCATCTTTCTTTCTTGCATTTGCATCTTGATTATACATAGCAGTTTAGTTGCATTTCATCCTGTTTTTCATTTTTCTCTACTTGCATTATTGATTTACATATTTTTCTTTCATCATATTACATAAAAAATGATAAATTTTTTCTTTTCTAGATTAGTTGTCGATTTTGAATTTTTTTATTTTGATTATATGAGAAAAGGGTGAGTGAGCCACCCTAGATTTTATGGTTTTATGTTTTAGTGTAGGCAAAAATCTAACCAAGAGATCCTGAGGTTATCATGCACTCTACGACGAGTACTTGTCCCTGAGTAGGAGACAAATGTTTTCCCCAATTTCTAGGGATAACTAAGGAGATGACATATCGAGGCCCTCAGGTTGTAGACATGGAGTACCAAGGGACAGATGAATGGGAATGTCCACATGAATAGACATAGACCCACTTCCCCACTAGACATCCTCAGTTCATCATGATGGCATTCACCACATCGTCTTGCTTCCGGAAGATAATGGGTCTTACTCCATGAGGTACAAGTCAAGTATTGTGGTAAGTGTCACTCTAATACTTGAGTCATTTAAGTATGTTGCATTTAAATATGCTTTTGATTATAGAACTTATGCTTGGAAATTATGCTCTTTTCCCTATTTCACCTTGGTGGTTTACATTGTGCCCCAGTAAGTGGTCACCCTTAGGGATGGGTTTGCTATTGAGAGGTCCGCTTGACAAGTCATCATGACATTCCTGATCATACTTATCACTTTTCACAATTCATACTCTCATCTTCTTATCTTTGGTGATTTTTAGTTGTACTGACCCAAGAAGGGATTGTACCCCATTTTATGGGAAGAAGGGGATGAAGGCCCAGAGGGAATGTATATGGAAAAAGATAAAATCCAAAACTATAACATTCCAGATGCTCTCCCAAAGAGGTCTTGAGAACAATGAAACATTTCTCCTAAAAAATCAAAGACTTGCAAAAGCAAATACACATACATAAAAATGTCCCACTTGTTGAGGGATCTACACAAGTGCGTTACAAGCTTGAATTTACCCCTATGGCACTCTGTGTACCTCTCCCTTCAAGTGACAATGTGGTACTTCCCCTCAAAATTTATTTGACCCATAGGGAGTACCCAGTCGTTCTGGACCTTAATTAATTAATGGAAAACAAATGGGCTTGGAAAAATGATGCATTGGAAATGAAGGTGTAGCACACCCTCTACAAAGGATCCCATAAATGAGACACTATGAACCCTTGCATGTCATGAACCCATGACAAAAAGTATTCCCACCATCCACTTCATCTTCTCCACATGATTTAGAGAGGTTTCCACCTAGGAAACACTCCTTGACTCGAGGAATGATTAACCCAATAAGTCACATTGTCAACTCTCCCATACCTAAACTTGGGAAATTGCATAGGGTCTTTGAACACTTGTTTAATTTGATGAGGTAGTTTTCAATGTACATGCTTAGGTGGATCTTGTATTAAATGTGATTTTACTTTCGATGATGATTTGACTTGAGATCCTTGGAGGGAACACTTGTCTGTCTTTGCAAGACATTGTTGATGGGTGTTTTGGAGGAACAATCCCAACTTGGGCCTTCATTGGGGCAGGAATCCCACAGGTTGGATTCCATGACCCACACCTTGGGAATAGTTGGAGGATGAATGTTTCCTTTGGAGGTAATATAAGACACCTTATATAGTGACACATATCCCTCTTCCATCCCAACTACTTGCTTGGGAGCTCTTACACCACTTTTCTAGGCTTGACGTCTTGTTTTGGGGCTAGGGCATGTGGTGGTTGATGGACACTTAACACTTTTGGATGGGAGGAACCCTTGCATTATGGAGGAGACATTTTTATTGAGGAAACATGGATTTTGGATTCCTATCACTTTCTCCTACAACCCCAATGACTTCAATAAAGTGCCAAAATGTCACCCTTAGGGTGTGACGTCATGTTTCTAGGGTTTCTTATGTGCATTTATAAAATTAAATTCAAATTACTTTGTAATGGGGAAAAATAAATAGGGAATGGCTCCATTATTTTGTGGTTTACCCTAATCTATGTGGAAAAACACTTTTTATGAGTTTTTGTATAAATAAGGATCAAATTCATTTCATTTGATCATATCTCTCTCATGTAGAGAAGACTACTTGGCTGAAATTTGTGCCCTACTTGGGAATTTTGGACTATATCTCTCTTGTGCAACATTCTTTATATTCTTTTTTATGGTATATTGTGGAGATAAGGTGGTGCACACCTCTTGGAGGCTTGTTATCTTTCTTTTGGATGGATATTTCTTGGTAAACTAGGGTTTGATCTTGCTATTTTGTGGAATTGGTAAGGGAATTTCTGCATTTTGTTGGTGTTTTCTTCTAGTTTCATTGATATTTTTTTCTTAAACCCTTGGAGGAGTATAAGAGAATACACCCTCCACCAAGTTTTATCTTATTTTCTAGTTTATAAGCTATTTTTACAAGGTTTCTAGGAGGAGTAAAAGGGATTACACCCTCCTAGCCTTACCTTTGTTGGTTTTGCATGCTCTAGGGAGTGGAAGGGCCTACACCCCTAGATATATTGTGGAACCAACCATTATAACCAAGACTCCATTTACCCATAGACTAAAGGAACTACTCTGAAAATTTGCATTGGAGAAATAAAATAGTTGCATTGAAAAACATGTTTTATTGAGATATTACAATTGTTTAAAGTGCGGTCAATTCTATATGCTATTAGCCTCCTTGAGCCGCTAGTGCGTCATATTTGGAAAATTATTTCTTGATGTTGTAATAAGATTGTGCTACAACCGTTGGGGATGCAGTGAAGTACTCTTAAACTCTTTCTTTACTTACTAATATACCATTGGAATTTGCTTGCAAGTTGCTTTTGATAATCTACTTGATATTGGCTAATTGTTGGGCAAGTTGTTTGTTGATTTCTTGGGGTAGATTTTGCCGTTGTGGCAATATTTTGCTACATCCATAAGGCTATCATAACATTGTTTCAATGGCATTATTTAGAAACCTTACTTTATCACTGAAGTGTTGCTTTATCTTACTTGAGTTATACTAGTCTTTGTTGGCTTAATCTTTTGCATCTTTACTTGAATTTCAGTGAGATATCTAGCAGCTTTTATTATAATTTATTTGCTGATTTATATCATTGTTTACTGCTTCTATATTGAAAACAAGCTTCACTTGCTTTTAGATTTTAATATTGGGTTTGTATACTTGTCTTTTCTTTTGTCTCGGGCAGGTACAATTCTATTCTGTAGTTACTCAAGGCTCTAGGAACCATTTACCATCACCAAGACTTATTTCCAAGCCATATTCCACTTCGTAGCTTGAACTATAGGGGAATCACCTTCCATTACTCCACTTTCCATCTCATTTTCACCTAGGGTCACTTGGGATTCCCCCCCTTAGGTGATTTCATCATCTATAAATAAAGGAGAGTACTTATCTAAGGTGACATTGGGTAGGTATTCCCATATTTCTCGACATCTTGTGAATTGGGTTTGGCTTTTTCCAACCTACAATTTGTGTGATAACATATCCAACATGAATTACAAAGGTTGGTGACTTCTTATTCTTCTTCTTCTTATTCTTCCTCTTCCTTTTCCTTTTATACTTTTGGTTACTAGTAGCTAGACTTTTACTAGAAGAGGTATAAGGAGGAGGAGTAGAATTCGTTGATGAAGAAGGTAAAGGAGGAACTCCATGCCCCTGATATAAGGTACTTACATGAGAATCATCAAGAGAATTTAGAAAGTTTAGAGTGGTACACGACTAAATCAATAGTCTTAAATTCAACCTAGGAATGTTCAAAGTGGCCATCAAGGAGGCACCAATGTTTCCAAAGAAAGGAAAATCACAAGGAACTACTTCGGAAGGGTTCCCTTGGTTGGTATCTTCAAGAAATTTATCCATGATGTTCTTATGTACATGTTCGTCTCTTGCATGATTGTTCAGGTTTGAAAGAGTATCAGACACTATATATAAAAAAACAAGTGGTATAAATATCACACCTTCTAGGAGGTGACTCGATGCTTTCAATTGAAAGACTAGGATTCCTTCATGACCAACAAAGTGATTGGTCGAACACTTTGAATCAATGATCCAAAAAAAAATATAGAGACACAACCTAGGTCAAATACACAAAGAAACACTCGAATAAAAATTCCTAAGAGAAACAACACAAACAAACCACTTCTCTAATACCGTAGCCCGGGTGGATTAGGTCTCGAGTCCAAGGTAGCAAAGAATTCAGGAAAAGGACCTTCGAGAAACTGACACGAGTTGATTAAGTTCCAAGACTAATGGATGAAGGAGTGAGAAGCAGTTATGATGACCTCCACATAACAACCCTTCCCGATGCAAGTAACCGATGCTTCATGGGGCACCCTCGAGGGGTATTGAATGTGTGATGAAAAATCTACCTCTAGTATTGTTGGAATCCCCCTGTAGTCACCTCTGTAATACCTAGGAATAACAACTAGAGTTATCAACTTGAATTCGGTGTCCGAGGGGTATATCCTACCATCAATATTGTATTTATGGGCAAGGTAGTTAAGCCTGAAGCTCCAAAATGATCGACAACGTAGGGGGTCAGGTGCTACTCAAGAAAACCCCATATACACAACATTCCACAAAAAATTGGACACTGATGCAGGAGCATAAGCTCTGAAATTCAACGTGTTTAATAAGACCAAGGAGTATAGAAATTTATTAAGGTAGTGGGTTCCCTAATTTTGTAATTGTTTTAATTTTCTAAGTTATTTATTAAATTCTAGAAGGATAGGGTTTGTTTTCCCTATTTGAGATATATAAGCTTAATTGAGCAATTAGTTGAGTTTAGGTAGGTTTTCCTAAGTATGGAAGACTTGATTCTATTTGATTCTTTACAATTGTAAAGTACGAGAGTACTATTATGGATGTTATTTGCATAATCTTAGGAATTTGTTGATAAGCTGGAATTTGAGCTTCCATGCTTAAAATTGTAAGCCTACGGGCAATAGAGAGGGGAAGAGATAGAGTGAAAAAGGTATATTGAGTGTGATTATAAAGCCCATTGTAGTCAAAAGGCCGAACATAGGCCAAATGAATGTAAATTAGGCGAAGGAAGGCGAGAAGGCCTTATGTAATTGTGTACAGATTCATGGATATAATCTTCTTGTTTATGGATCCTTGTGTCTATGTGAGAATTGGGTATCCTCTTGATGTATTAGAGGTATTGTGTTAACAAGTTGTAGGTTTTGGGGTTATTCTAGTTAAGACCTCAATCAAAGTAAGAAGATATATATATATATATATCATCCAAGAGCTCGATGATCCTAATTGAAGACGGACTGGGTAGAGTAATTTGGAGTCGAGAATGTACAATAATCGAATCCTGTTCTGCGCGTAAGGAAAACCATAGATCAAGAAACTCTTTATAAGTAATGAATAACATAAGTTGTCAGATCATTCCATCGATGAATGATAATCGTTGGATCGAAGTCGAAGGAATATTATTACTACATGTGAATGAAGAATCGTGATCGTCGAATCACATATTAATTAAGTCATGACCTTTGGGGTGGTTTCAATATTGTGGAGAATGATACAATTGGTGAAGGTAACCATCCACCATTGATAAAATTTAGGATTAACCATGATCCTATCCTAGAATTAGTGTGGAAGTTAAAGGGATCGAGATATATTCTCGAGCGTTCGATCATAATGTAAGCAAGTCTAGAAAAAGAATCAGAGGAGGATCGATAGTTCCAATTGTTGGATCATAGGCCAATTAGATCCTGACCGTAGATTGAATGTTCATCACTTAGAAGATTGGAATCATGTTGATCATTAATCAACTTTAGGATCAATGATTCAGATTGGTGGAGGATAGTGAAAGAAGAGAGAAATTAGCAGTAAATGTTATTGTGAAGGTTTAGATCCAACCATAGATCAAAAGTTTATATCTACGGTGTAAGGTGGATCGTGCACCTTAAAATTACACGAGAATTAATGTAAAGATATCCTCTCATAGTTAGTATTGTAATTCCACTAGTGGAACATGTGTCGGTTATTAAAGGTATAACAACACCCCTCTAGGTGGTTTTGAAAGCACCTCACGATGCATAATATGTGAAAAAGGTAAACCACCTTTAGAAATTGGTAAATTGCCTGAGAAAAAGGTGCTTGGTCATAGTCCTAGGTTTTATGATGAAATGTAAGCTCTGTCAGACTTTAAATAAACCTTTGTTCCATTTAGATTAGACCATGGTCCTAGCCGTAGGTCCTAATGACTTAGCACCACACAAATAAAAGTGATTAAGGGTAAAATAACATAGATTAGAGCTTGAATCGAGGATTTGGGAAATCAAAGAATCCATAACACTCATTGAAGTCAAGAGCAAAGTGATAGTGACTCTACAACCTACAGTTATATGACCTAGTCGATTATCAATAGGCACTAGAGCATGGGGACAGGTTCCTTATCAAGTGGTATCAGAGTCAATATGCTCTTTGGAGGAGAAATCAGAGAGTGTGGTTATGCTCCTTGGAAAACAAAGATAAAGGTAAGAAGGTATTTTCAGTGGAAGAAACAACTGATTTTGTAATAAATGCTTTGTAGATAGTAGAAGAGTTCAACAGGAGATACTGGATGAAATGGTGGTAAGTAAACTTGGTTTTCTGGCTTTATGTTTTTGACATCAAGTTTGTTAATTGAAAATAAAATAAGTATAAGAAGATATTGTGACATGGATTTACAACTATGGGAGTTTTAACAAAGAACAAGTGATGTTCTTGATTGTGGAAAATAACCTTAACAAGTTCCAACCGAGGTTGGAAAGGAGGACAAGTGGAAGTTCTCATTAGGTGAGAAATAAGTATAGTGGCTAGAGGAGCAAGGAGTTATCAAATATGTTCCATAGGAGTGAACCATTGGAATACTACAAGACTAATCTAAGGAGAAGCTTGGTGAGGTAGTGGGTAACAGGTCAGTGGAGAAGGCTTGTTACAAGGGCTTGGTTGCAACTCATAGTGAGAAACATGAAGCTCATAGAGGAAGGAAGACAATGACTATTGATGGTCATAGTAAGGGTTCTAAGGTAAGCCATAGGAAATTAAGTAATGAGGAATTTGATAGAGATTTGGTCATGATGAAAGTACATGTCAATGCATTAATGGAACTGCTGCAAGAAAGTGAAGAAGACTATATAGTAGATGGATTCTACAAAGGAAAGTGAAGTGGGATATGTTGCAGGTAAAGTTGAAGTGTAGGTTGAGTACTTAGCCGAGGAATGGGAAACTCAGAGAAGTTGATTTTAAGAGAGGTTAAAGACAAAAAGATATGTTCACTTTGTGAACCTGAGCAAGGATCAATCCTTGGAAAGGGTGTTGGTGAAGATGTTGATGATATATCTGATGAAAGTCTCATGGACTATGTGGAAAGTTCAAAACAACATTAGGATGTGATAAAAGAAGAATCAACTGAGGTTAGAGAGCCTTATGTTTTTGAACTTGATCTTTTGTGTATGATTGCAGCCTATGAAGGTGCTAGACAACCATCTACTGCTACCATAATGATGGGGAGAAATGAATGAATTCCTTTTCAAAGAATTGAAGAGGAACAAACTCTAAAATATGTTATAATGGAAGTTGAGGCAACACTATCTCATAAAGAAAACCCAAAGGAGATCCATACATAGTTAACTAATGGAATTGATGAAAAAAAACTACCTATTGTCACAGTGAACAAAGAAGAATTGACTTATGAAGTCAGCCAAGGAAATAATTTAGAAGTTGAAGGACAAAACTCAGATATTGTGCTTACACATTTTGAAGGAGAGCTAAGGATGCGGGAAAACTGGTTGATCAATCCAAGGAATGGTAAAGAGTATGGCATAATAGTTGCAAGTACAGAGTTGAATAGAATGATCAAGGCATCAACTAAAGAAGAGGAACTTTTTTCTTTTCAAACAAATCGTTTGTTTGAGCATGTAGAGGATGCAAAGTTTTCTAAAGGAGACAAATATGAGAGTAAGAATCTTGAAGATATAAATCAGTTTTCCACAAAGAAGCAAAAAAATTGGGAGGGGAAACTGAATGTCTCAAACACTTCTAGATGAAGATATGAAGAATAAGAAATGCAACAACCAGTGAACAACAACAAGAAGTTTCAGATTATGTACCAACAAGAATATAGACTGGACATGGAGATTGAGGAGATAAGAATGTTGAAGATGAAGGTGGCTAAGAAAAGGAATACTGAAGTGAGGAAAACTATCAACAACAAAATACATTGGATTCTCCAAGTTTTCACCAACAATACCAATGGAAGGATACAAAATCAAGCATGGGATCCTGGAAAGTTGCAGGAAACAACAATATAACAAGACAATGGAGCAAGAGGACAACAACAACACAAAGTATGGGATATAGGAGGACTTAAAAAGTGGAACTCATGATTAGCAGATCATGGCAAAATTTTGTTCCTTGGGAGTCTGATGTAGGCAAATAATATCTCAAGTTCAACTTGTTTAATTATACCTAGGGGTATAGACATTTACTAAGGGAGTGGGTTCCCTAATTTTGTAATTTTTTTAATTTACTAAGTTATTAGTGTTGATTAAGGTTGGTTGTCATTGATGTCAACCCTTGAAGAGATCCTTGTAGCACAAAGGTTTGGGTAATGGACCCAATATTGTTTGATGTAAATATGACTCATTATTTTTTTGTCATGGTTGATAAGAAGTAAATATGGATGAACTCCAAAGTGGTCC
>JZKD02S1673646.1:803687-837357 GCA_000966675.3 Picea glauca | reverse complement strand
AGCCAAAGAAATAAAAATAAAATTTAAACATCAAGCCATGGATCAGAGATAGAAATATTCATCTTTGTCGTGCCATATTTTCTTTAATCCTGGAAATGAAATAAAATAGCATATATCATTTTTATGGGTTAATATGATAACAACCTACAAAATTTGTATATGCAGATTGAAAATGGAATTGCAATCAAATATAAAAAACAAACACTTCTATTAAACATAAACCTGCCTTGATTTTGAGAGTGACTCGCACACTAACCATGAAGGAAGCCGAGGCCGATGTAGATTTCCAACTCCGCATTGCTCATCGGTATCTGCCATGCCCGAGTAAAGTGTGACACTGATAACAAACAAAACTTGGCCACAGATATTGAAGTTACATTGCAGCATGTATAGGCAGAGGAGANTTTTATATAATAAAAAAAACCTTATATGTCATCATCTCATTGGAGAATAGATTTGAAGTCTTATCCAAAGTTTTGAGCATCGACATTCTTTTTTAATTTTTTAATTTTTATTGAAGTGTTTACATACCGAAAGTTTTGAGCATCGATACTCTTTTTTAATTTTTTTTTCTATTTATATTGAAATGTTTACATACTGAACGTTTTGAGCATTGACACTCTTTTTGAGGTAATTGAATAGGCCTGACAGCTTAAATTTTTACATAGCGTGAGGCCCTTAAACAAGCCTCACAACCTTAAATGTTTAC
Source organism: Picea glauca (assembly GCA_000966675.3). NCBI lineage: Eukaryota > Viridiplantae > Streptophyta > Pinopsida > Pinales > Pinaceae > Picea > Picea glauca. The sequence goes on along the minus strand of JZKD02S1673646.1, from coordinate 836,648 downwards.
TTAAATAGGCCTCGCATAGTACATTTTTCCTCAAATTTTTCCATACAATCTTGCAGTGAATTTGGACAATATTGTTGTCCACCGCCACTCGCATAGTCATCATATGTTTCATATTTCTTCTATGCTTGGAATGAAATTTAGTCATCATTGAAGATACATATATTCTTTACTGGTTCACTTGTTGTTTCTTTTTCACTGGTTTGTTGGTTCTTCAGTTGCTGCTTGTTGTTTGGTTCAACTTTGCAAGGTTGAGGTCCTGCACATATAGTTGGACCCGTTGGTTCTTTCTCACTGGTTTATTGCTTGCTTGTTGCTTTTGTTTGATTCAAATTTTCAAGGTTGGAGTATTGCACCCATAGTTGGAGCTGTTTTTTTCACTTTGCAGGTGTTGCGCCTCTTTTTTCACCTGAATGAGCAAAACATAGGTGCTTACAAGCTTAGTTGGGTTAGCTAAGCAAGACAACAGTGAAGGAAAGGGTTAGAAAAATAAACATGAAAGACTAAGCTAAGAATTAAACTAGAAAAGAAAAGAACAACTAAACTATTGAGCATAAGGACATAAGAAAAAGAAACAAACAAGACTCATGTCACCAATGGAAAGGATTGTATTAGTGAAAAGAAAACACTGAGAAGAAAGGGGACTTTGGGTCCCTTCTTCCTCCAAGGGAGAGCTCTTGGACCCCCACAATTGATCTCTTCTTACAACTTTGAAACTTGAAAGAAATGGTGAAAGAATCTCAAGCTAACCCACTCAAAAGGTGATGTGGATTGCCCAAATGGAATGGTGCTAGTATGCTCTTGATGCGAAAAGAGGATTCCCAAAGAGAATAACAATAGCATAACCTTGCAAATGAATTCCTTGAAAATGTAGTGCACCCATGGCCTTGTTTTATAGCACCACTTTGAGGTATTGTGCAACCAACGTTTAGTGTGAAAATGGGTTGTTTAGGGCACCTTTAGGTCTTTGACCAACCACCCATCTAGATCCAACCAAGATTTGGGTGTCAAATCGACTTGGAAGCTGAACTAGAAGTGGATGGGAGGCCGACCAACATCATAAATGCACCGTTCTCAGGTGCACATGGCTTTTAGCGTCCACAGTCGTGCATCATGCGCATGTGCATTTTTCCTGCATTTTTGGATGGTGCATGTGTGCGCGCGCCCTGTGTAGTCATAGCACATCTTGATTTTATAACTGGTTGTATAGTTTTGGAACTTTTAGAAATGATTTTTTGGTAATTTTGGTCCATGGGTGGACTCATAGTTGTTTGAAGATGCTGGATTCCTGTAACCATTTGCGGATGAAATTTCAGTGATAACAGATGCCCCATGATGGATGAGGTTAGGAGCATACGAATAGACGAAATTCATCAATGTTTCTTCTACTAAGAGTACCGTTGTAAGAAAGAGCGATAGTGAAAGTATCAAGAGTGACCCATTGGAGGGAGAAGGGAACCTGTAGGACCCAACCTTTCGCAAGGTGTGTAAAATAAATTGTGTACAAACGAGGCGGGCATGCCCCATGCTTGTGTCATGTAACTCAAAAAGGGGTGTTGTACAATAACTAAAACTATGTGTTGATGTAGACAATTGCAGTGCCCTCGAGGGTGGTTTTGATAAAGGGAGAGGACAATTCTAATGAGGAACATACTCTGAAGAGTAAGAAATGACACCTTAAGAAGTATCACAGATTGTTTGGGCATTGATAGCCCAACCAAGTTCAGAGGTCTTCGACAAATATAAGAAACAACTGCAATAGTCGCAAAGTAAGACCCACCGTAACATGAGAAAGTGTTGAAGTCGAATGTTATGGGGGTCAACGACAGCAGGGAGCAATTATGGTTCTCCCTGTGCTATCCAAGACTTTTCATTGGAAAGGTAATGAGAGTCAAGATACTGTCACCCTTATGGAAACTGTGCCAATGTTGACAAAAAGGGAGACGTGACTCCAAGAAGCAAAGGGCTTCGTGAAATCTTCTAGGTGAGGTCAGGGACTGAGGAGGTACATGGATGAAGTCGAGATGCGTGGAGACTCAAGACTGCCCTTGGTTGGGGATATACACGAAGTATAAGTGGCTGGAACCGTTCAATGAAGTCGAGTGTCAGGGGGGACACTGAGACGTGGGATAAGTTGTGCCAGAGGTGGGACAAAGTGAACAAACTCAGAGAGAAGAGGTAGGTGGCCTGTGGGAAACTCATAGTTTATGGACGATGTCAACAGGAGTAGATGATAAGGAGTTCCCCAACCAAGGGCGACATGGGTTGCGTTTTTCAAGAAGGTCGCCAAAGGTGACGACAAAAATCTATGTAAGATGATGGAAACAACGGCTTAATTACAAAAAGAATTAAAAAGTCAGTGGGGATAATAATGCATATACAGAAACAGGTGTCCCAATGTAAGATGGCTTGGCCTGAGGAGGGCGCAAGTTGGTGTAAACAACAAGTGAAGGGTGGGGGTCCCATAGGTGGGTTTTTGTAGTAGGGCAATGTATGGAGGGAAATCTAAAGATGGGCAGACTCACGATGAATGAAATGGATGATAAATGGTGTTGCAGGAGTGCAGTCAAAACAAACTGTGAGAAAGTGCCTTGGGAGTCCTTTGGGTAAGCTAGAAAAATGAGGAGAAGGAGTATGTGGCTGACTTGCAACATGATGTAAGACTATCGGGACTCCCATCCCTAAAGGTTGAAAATAACATGAGTGTCAAAGTGCCAAGGGGGCTATGAATGGGACAACTCATGTGGGGGAGAGTGTTACTGGGTGACAGTACCCAAAATGTAGTGGAGGTGGCGGTACTGCAGAGTCGGATATGGGGACCCTAAAGGAAAATTTCAGAGGGTGTGACTAGAGATGCAATTAAGATTTAGAGGGAATGATTACATCCCAGTGTTGATTATATACCTGAAGGGGTTGTGTTGGTGTATGATGACCAAGTACCTGCACACATGAAAACCAAATACCCGATGTGAACAATATCTGAAGAGAATCGAGCATACAATCATTTATGTGATAATTTTGAACATGAGCATGCGTACCTGGATGAGGTATGGAAAAATGGCTCCCTAGGGGATAAGGATGAAAAATGGCCTGAGGACTGTCTTGATGTAGAGGACAGGGCACTGATCCTGTGGTTGAAGACGGATCAAAAAATGGACACCCAGAGCTCCCGGAATGGGGTCTGGAAGTTTGGAAAAAAGGACTATATATAGCTGTAGGGCCCACATTGCCACCTCATTTGTACCTGCTATCAGAGTGATTGGACGAGAGATATTCATAGGATATTTGAAGATTCTAGGAGAATGAGGCAGCTGATTCGGGACCAATGAGATTTAGGTTAGTTGTCTTATCATCCTACATAGAATTAGGTTTTCTATTTGTGGGCAGGGCCTGTACGGAGGCTCGTACAGGGGGTTTTGTGGGTGTGGGCCCCCCAGTGCACAGGTGATCGGGAAATATACATGCATGGGTGTGCACCTGTTATCCAGATATCCACACGAGGGGCACCCTAATGAGGGAAACATGTGCACATGGTATGCACGCATGTAAGCTAAACAACTATGCATGGGTGCGCAACTGTGTAGTGGATAAGCACGCTATGATGCACGCCTCTGTACGTGACAGAGGCGCATGAAGGCACCTCTGTATGGATGACATGTGTGCACACATGCATGCCTGTGGGATGAACAGGCGCGCATGTGTGTGCACCTGTGGGGTGAACAGGCGTGCATGTGTGCGTGCCTGCGGGGTTAAATAGTCGTGCCTTGGGGGCAAAGCTGACGGGTGCAAAAATGATCTTTTTGGAAATTTTAATGTGTTTATGTTTGATATGGTTGATCAAGAATTGGATTTTGTGGTTGCAGGTGATCATTTGGATGATGCTGGTTCATTGGAGAGAGAGGGATTGGTCACAACTCAGTGAGGTTGTGGCCATTGAGGAGATGACGGTTCGTGACCCTTTGGCAGCTTGTGGGCTATTGAAGTTCTTTGAGTGCCCCTTGATACAGGCCCAGGAGTACCTCCTAGAGTTCTTGATCTGGATGTGGAGTCTGGATCTGCATTGTTTTATGGTGCAGGGTGAGCAGCTGGCCTTCACTATGGTGGAGGATGTGTATTTTCTGACTGGGCTCTCTTTTTGGGGAACGCCCTTACCGGCGGAGCCCGTATTACCAGGGGATGGGTAGTTGGCTGTCTTAGGCCAGAGGTACTGTACAAGGGATGATTTTATGTCGAGCTCCATGGTGAGTATCAAGGCTATGGATTCCTTAGTTCATCACTGTGTAGTAGTGATGATTGTGAGGGTATATGGGTCCCTCATGACTCAACGGATCAATGGTGGTCAGCTGAGGATTATGGGGAGGGTACTGGCAGGAGAGCATTTTTTCTGGGGCTTGATGTTGCATGCCAAGATGGTAGGGAAACTCGACAAGTGTCGGGTTTTAGACTCAGGGGAGTTCACTTTTGAGTCCATCTTGGTTGCATGGTTTTTGGAGAGGGTGTCGATGTTTCACCCTAGAGTGTTATTGGGCACACCTGGTGCACGAGAGCCGCGACTGATGCGGTGGTCTAGGATTTTGATTCGCCATGGTGGTGGTGAGGGTGGACATTATTTCATGGCCGAGGATGCACAAGTGTGGCGGCAGATGCTGCAGATCATACTGCAGTATCCGTATTGTGGGGTGGACTTCTAAGGTGACCCAGATATGGTGTTACCTCCAAGAGAGGTGTTCAACCACCGAGGTATGATGTGACTTTTTGATATTTTGATATTTAGATAGTATAACATGTGTATTATGTATAGATGGATGTTGATGCTATCGTTTGTTTGTTTGTATGTGCAGATGTGGGACCTCGCGAGCGTGAGGTTGAGTTGGTTAGAGCATCAGCTCGTTAGGGGCTGGTGAGGCCTCCGCGGGGAGAGCCGCGGGTAGGAGAGAGATGAAGACGTGAGGATGTTGAGGTGAGACCATATGGCGATGAGAGAGCGGCTAGGAGACGCTGTTTCGATGACCCTAGTGCCAAGCCATCACATGCTCCTCCAGCCGAGGCTAGGGGAGATTTTGAGGATATTCGTTGTTGCTTGGAGGCGGTGCTACAGGGAGTGCCTGAGGGCATGTGGTAGTGTATCCAGGACGAGGGCATCCTAGAGCAGTGTGTGGGGGTTCTGTTGATGTGGTGGACTGTGGTTTGGCGAGCAGCAGTAGTAGGTGCTGTGATGACTAGACGGTTACCTCCAAGTCTGGAGGGATCGATAGCGGGTGGGGCACCACCTCCTAAGGGAGGGCGAGGAGGTGGTGCTCTAGAGGCACCATGAGTGTCTCTATATGTATTTTTGTATATTGTATAGGCTGGTGAGCCCGTTTGGTGTGGTGACACCAGTTTTGTACCGAGTTGGTTCACTGGCCTATGGATTTTGTATAAGATGTACGCTATTTGTATGTAAACATTTTGATGGAACTTTTGACCGATATATATATATATATATATATATATATATTGGGGTCTTTGTGATGTTCACATGTGTGAGAGAATTTTTTAATGTTGTTTATGATGTCGAATCTATATCCTCTGACATAATGTTGATGGTTTATGTGTGTGTAAAGGTGATTTGATGTGATATATGCTAATTGAGTACAATGTTAGCTAGGTTATCTATGATTTGATTAAATTGTCTTGGAATATGTGTAAATGTGATGAAATCAAAATGTCGAGATAAAAGTCTAACTTGCAGGTATTTGCAGAAGAGGCAAGGATCGCGGACATGGTACACATTGTTGAGCTGGAGGACGACTAGTTGGGAGTCAAGTAAGATGCTAAGGTGATGAATACGATGATGGCTGGCATCGGCGAGGAGACCAATGATGGTAGTGTACTTGGCTTGGTGGTTGGTTGCTGAACCCAAACATATGCCGCTAGAGTGGAGCAGTTCATGTGAGGGGGAATAGAGGGCCCAAGCTGCCGAAGTGAGATTTTGTGTCCAATAGCTGGCACTGTCGGTGTAATCGATGTGGTAGGCCAGTGGATGAAGCATCTGTCAATAACACAAATGATAGTTTATATGTGAGGTATGGAAAAAAGATTAAAAACATTACAAAATAAATAACCTAATGTAGAATGGCTATGCTCAGGCATAAAATTGCTTTAAGTATAACCCGTTGATGGGTTCTTTGAGAGAGAGGTCCTCAAGGGAAGCCATGATGTATGCGCCTTTGGTGAGGCAATGTTGGATAATGTAAGGGCCATGCCACAGTGACTCTAATTTGCCATGACTGCGGGTATTGTGAGCGATATCGTAAGCAAGGATGAGGTCACCTTCGTAAAATGAGAAAAGGTTGACATGGCGATCAAAGGTGGATTTTGACCATTTTTTGGCTACCTCATTGTTCTATAATGAAGATCGACGATCTTCATCTAGGGACTCTAAGTTCAGCAAACGCTACTCCATTGGAGCAGTGTTGGGTAATAACTCAATTGTGGTGTGTAAGGTGGGGATTTCACACTTGATAGGAAGAGTGGCCTTGACCCTGTGGACTAGATGAAATGGTGTGAAACCAGTGGTCATTTTCATGGCCGTACGGTAAGCCCATAGAGCGGAAAATAACATATGACACCAATTGGTCTTATGTTTGTTAACCGTGCGCTGTAACATGGTCTTGAGGACCTTGTTAACTGCTTTGACCTAGCCATTGGACTGAGGGTAATATGGTGAGGCGAACTCGTGGGAGAATCCTAACCGGGATGAGAGTTCGATGAAAATCTCATTCTCGAAATGTTTCCCATGATTGTAGACTAGTTGGAGTGGTACTCCAAAGTGGGATATAATGTGATTAAAGAAAAAATGTGTTGCGGTGTCAGCAATGTTGTTGAAGGTATGCATGGCTTCAACCCACTTTGTGAAGTAATCGACTATGACAATGATGTATTTGTGTCCATTGTTGGATGGAGGGTTGCAAGTCATGAATTTGATGCCCCATTTACAAAAGGGGCCTGCAGTAATGACTAGGTGTAGAAGAGCAGGTGATTCTCGTGCTTTGTTGGCATAAAGATGACATTTATTGCATCGCTTCACGACATGAATGAAATCGTGAAACAATGTAGGCCAAAAGTAACCCACGCAGATGATTTTTTGAGTGGTGGACATCCCTGAGAGATGGCCCCTGCATGCGCCATTATGGTAGTCGTTCAAGACTCTATCAGCCTCGTCAATAGTCAAGCATCGACGGAGTATGGTGTCGACCCCTCGCCAATATAAGATATCTCCGATCAGGAGATAGCGGGGGTCCTGGTGGTGAATACGACGACAATCATCTTGTGAGAGGTGGTTACCAAAATTTTGGGTTCAGAGGTAGACAAGGAGGTCACTGTACCAAGGGTCATCCAAAGTGATGTAAAAGAGATGTTAATCGAGGAAGTCAGTATTGACGGGGGAACTGGTAGTATTAGAGGGGAAGGTTGTGATGAGTTCAATGAGGATGAGAGATTTCTTGTTCTTGGGTGTTAAAAATTTGATATTGTACTCCTGAAGGATAACGATCCATCAGGCAAATTTACCGTTAATTTGTCGACGACTGAGAAAGTATTGCATGGGGTTGGAATCTGCTATGACTTTGGTTGTGCGAAGTAGAATGTAATGGTGCAGTTTCTGGATTGCGAGGACAACTACAAGGGATAGTTTCTCTTCGTGATTATACTTCAAGGGTGGCCCTAAGAGGTTTTTACTAATGTAGTAAATGACATGCTCATGGTCATCATATCCTATTTGAACGACAACTCCTGCTACTGAGAGGGATGACACTGATATGTAGAGGATATGGTCACGATTATAGTCGGGGAACTAATTAAAGGGGTATTGGAGAGTGCCATTTTAATATCATCGAAAGATTTTTGGGCATGTTCATCCCAGTGGAATGGGATGTCGTGGCGTAGTAAGTGAAGGAAACCATGTGCTCGAGTGGCATAGTCTGGGACAAATGACTGTAAAAAGTTAGCTTTTCCTTGTAGGCTCTGAAGTTGGCGTAAATTCTGAGGGGGTGGAATTTCTGTGATGGCTTGGACTTTGAGGGGATCCATGGTAATATGGCTTTGGGAAACAATGAACCCGAGGAGGTGCCCGGTAGTGATGCAGAACACGCACTTGAGAGGGTTCAAGTGGATGTTGTACTAACGACACCTTTGGAAGATGATTCATAAATCATCAAGATGCTGATTGTGTTTTTTGGATCGAGTTGTGAGGTCATCCGAGTATGCAAGGATGGTATGAGCTAGATCATGAAAAATGTATGTCATAGCCCATTGGAAAGTTGTACCAACGTTTTTTAGGCCAAAAGGCATGAAACGATATGAAAAAGTACCCCAAAGGGTGGTGAATGTAGTTTTGTATTGATCGGCTGGGTGGATTTGGATTTGGTTATAGCCAGAGAAACCATCCATGAAGGATAAAGCCTCGTGTCTTGCGTAGTCATCGATAATTTGATCGATGAAAGGTGTTGGAAATTTGTCTTTGGGACAGGCGTGATTGAGATCGTGAAATTCTATGCATACATGGATAGTGCCCTGTTTTTTGTTAATGGGTACAGGGTTGGAGACCCATGAGGTATAGGTGATGGGGTAGATGAACCCAGCAACGCGTAATTTTTCAATCTCGACTTTAATGGTTGCTTCTTTGGATGGGTGTAGCGATCGTTGTTTTTGGCGAACCGGTGCAAAATCAAGCAAGTGTCTATGCGATGTTTGACAATAGAGGGATCAAGGCGAGGCATCTCTATGTATGACCAGGAAAAAATATCCCGATATTCTTGGAAGAGGGCTTTGTAGGTGGTGATTTCTTGAGGAGTGCATGCAACACCAATGGTGATTTCCTCGACGACTCCATTTTTGATGGAAATATCGAATTTGATGGTGGGGGAAATGTTGGCCATATTGCCTTCTTCAAAAGCATCAGGGAAAGGGATGGGGTTGTTGAACTAGTTGATATGCCTTGATGGGATAAAATCCTTGGTTTCGACTGCGTATATGGGGTGTTGGTTAGGAGGCGTGAAGGCTTCCTATGAAATGAAGAGCGCTCTGTGGTGTAGCACATCCCATGGGTAGTTGAGGGTGGTTAATTCCTTGAGTATGTCCTCGTCAGAGTGGAAGTGTCAGGAATACAAGGGATCTAAAAGAGTGATATCGGTGACTGTCACCATGTGGTTGCCCTCTAGTGATGAAGAATCAGGGGGAATGACGCAATGAGATTGCGATGGTTTGCTCGACATAAACCAAATATTGAGATACTGAGGGATATAAATGGTAGTTGGGCGTAAATTTTCCATGGGGAAATGAAAGGGAGAATTGGGGGTAAATCCGCGTATAAGTCATCCCAAAACCATAGAGGAATAGGGAGTGCTTCTGGTTCAGGAGAAATAATATGAATAATCTCTAGTGATGGGGTAAGGTTAATCATCGATTCTATAGGGGGTGCAGGAGTTTTAATTAGGGTCACTTGGCATTGCCTAAATTCAATGATCATAGGACATTGATATGTGAAATGATCCAAGGATTCACAGAGAGAGAAAGGGCATCTCATACGTTCGTTGAATGAATTCGTGACATAATGGATGTCAGTGATTTTTGGTGGGGATGATGTAGCTAGATTGGGTTTGTGTTGGAAGATTTGGCGTACTGCTACTAATGTCTGTCAGAATTGAGGTAGCACTGGGAAATGGTGTGTATAAGGGCCATATTCTTAACATATGGCGCAAGCAAATTTGGTTCACAGTCCTTTACTACTTATGTTAGGGGAGGTAGCGACATTACTTGATAAAGTGGTGAATGATGATGTTGTTTGATTGAGTTGAATTAGGTTACGTAACTCAGGTAGAGATGGGAATTTGTTGGTTGGGTGTTCATATTTCTCACATAGCACACAAGGAGGTTGGACGCGTGGGGGAAGTGGAGTTGTGGGCTCCTTCTTTCGCCTGCCCCCAGCTGTGGTAGGGGGGTTAGTGAGTGAGGGTGTAGGGGGTATGGTGGGAGTGAGTATGGGAATCTGCATCGGGATTCCTTCTATTTGGGGGGGGAGGGATGGTTGAGGAACCATCTCTGGTGGATGGAGATACTATACTGAAATTTATAGAACCATGTTGGGAAGGGTAAGCATTGCGGCTATTTGGAAAGCTTGTATTCTTGGTGGAGGGTAAAAGAAGGGGATTTGAGTAATGGCTTGGGGAACTATTTCACAAACTGGGATATGGCCTTCGGATGAGGTGAAATCATGAACTAGTGGAGTCAACGAGTTTGCAGGAGGCTCCTGAGGGAGGGGCTCTGTGACTAGTGGGACGTCAAATATAAGAGAAGCCTCACTGGGAGGAAGGGTATCCTCAATGTCAATTCCTTTGGATGAAACGACACATACCTGATTAGAAGGATGAATGAGCGGTGGTGCACCATGGTAAGTTCCTAATAAGAATGGGTCTTTGAAAATTTTGGGCCCCATTTCGATGAGTGGGTACGTCTCATGATTAGTATGGATGAAAGGGAGAATGTTATCGATGTTGGTAGAAGGGTTAGGTTCATAATGTGAAACTTGATCAATGGTAATGATTTTCCCGTTATGGGGGAACATCATGGTTCAAAAGACAGAAGAAGAAACTGCCTTCATAGCGTATATGTAGCTACAACTGAACAAGATATTGTAATCGAGTGGGGCATCTATAACTTCAATGTCGATGAGAATGGTCTTGCCCCCGAGTTTGACAGGGACATTTAGGAAGATCTCTTCAAGAGAAGATGGTCATCCGTCATAAGCTCTTAAGGTAATGGTAGATGGTATGAGTTCAGGGAAACCAAGTTTCTTCCATACCGACTTGGACATGATGCATGTGGACGCACCTTCATCAATGTTGCACCGATGAATTGTAATGTTCCGAATTTTCACTGGGATTTGAAAAGCGATGAGAACAGGGAGGCGAGGTTCTCTACTGTCGAGATCAAATTTGATGAGTTGAGTATCCATAGGGTCGACTGCCCCCAAGGTGGAAAGTAATGATTTCTGCTGAGTGAGACAAGTTTGAATTACTTCTAAGATTGACATGGCAGCTGGGGATTGTGCTAAGTCATCGACCAAACTGTAATTATGAGCTTCCCTAGCCTGTGGGTTGTGGACATTCTTGCGCAATGGGAAGTGAGGGATGCAAAGAGGTGTTTCCGTGTTAGGGCAAGGAATCGTCAAAGCGGGTCCCGTTGGTGATGGGATTGTTTCTGGGGGAATGGGAGGAGACTTAGCTGGTGCATGGTATTGATGATTACATGTTTGTAGAAGGACTTCTTTCTCACTAGTGAGGAGGATAGTACAATCTGCAGGATTGCTCAGATTGAGATATTGTCCCAACTGTGGTGGGGTAGGATGCATGTCTTGTTGGGTGTTCATCACTTCTTGGGGTGGAATGGGGTTCTGCAGCACGACTGGGGGTGGTTGTTACACGTATTTTTGTGGGGCCTGCTAAAGTGCAGGCAATTCTAGAGGATGTGGTCCATTCATTGAGTCTTTCATCCATTTAAAATCAATGATTTGGGGGAAATGATGAGTATAATGATCGAAATCACTAAAAAGGGCACAAGGGAAGTTGGTTCGGAGGTTATTTTTATTTTTCCCTTGACGTTTTTTGTTACTTCCCCCCTGGGGGTTCTAAGTCCCTAGGTTCTGGTTTCCCCTAGTAGGTTGGTTCTGTTGGGGGTGATTTTTTCCTTGACCTGGGTTGTTATTGTTCTAGTTTTTTCCTTTCCTTTTGGAATTATTTGACTGATGGGTTGGATTTTCTGTATTCAGTTGTTCACAATTTTGATATTTTTGAATGGGAGAGGGTTGAACAAAATTAACCCCAGCGTGAGGGTGTCCTTGTGGTGGAGCCATGGGCTATGGAGGGCCAGGAAATGGAAAGTATGGATTATGTTGTGGTAATGATCTGTAAGGTACATAGGAAGGTGTGGTGCTTTTTCTAGTACTTAGAGTATAAGATAATGTAGAGGGAGTACCAGAACTTGTTTGGATAGGTGGGTGTATTGTGGGTGTCATCGATGGCCCACTGATGGGTGGAGGAAGGGAAAAAGGGTATGGTTTTTGATAAGGGGGTGGAGGATAATAAGGGGTTCCTCCATATGCCGATGGGTATTAAGGTGTGCCATACATTGGTGATTGTTGGGGTTGTGGATTGTGGTGTGTGGTGTTACCAATCAGTCCGTCTGTTGAGTGAGACATCCTGGGTTTATCTTGGCCAAATGGCACGAGTTTTGGGAGATCAGGAAGTACTGTGTACAAGTACCTTGATTGTGAATAGATGAGGTCGTATTGTTGAGCCTTACTAATGGATTCTTCTTTGGATTGAGGGAAGGTGGAAGCCACATATTTACCGAGGAGAGAGACAAGTGATCTGAAAAACCAATCAAGACATTGTTGTTTGGTAGTTTCTTCTTTGCACAAACTACATCATTGACGCCACTTGTGAATGGTTGAGGTTTGTTCTAGCCATGGTGTGAGTGGTTTGTGAACTTGACCCTTGGGGGGGACTAGGTGGGTTTGTACTTCCCCCTTGAGAGGAAGTTGGCCCCCTGCTTTCGTGTAAAGGAGAGCAAGTGGACAGTGGACCTTGGGAATTGGACCCAAGTAAGGTGGAACCAAGCAAAGCTGATCCAAATATAGTGGCACTAAGCAGAGTGTGAAAAGGTGGAGTTGATGAGTTGGCAAGACTAGGAACTCCCCCTAGAATAGGAGGGAGGTTTAGCAAGTGTCTCGAATGACGGGGGTTTTGTGGGTCCCCTATGATGTTTGACTAGCTGATTGGATGTGTGCGAATGGTGGTAAGAGTAATAAGTAAACAAGAGCCTTTGTTGCAATTTTTGAACTTTACACGATATATATCTAAATCAAATGTAATAAGAAGTGCATCATACATAAAGTGTTTTGATAAATAAGCATATATGTGGATAGGTGGGTTTTGTTTGCATAGGGAATCAAAGAAAACAAATGCTCATGTCCTAAAATACGTAACGTCCTTCCTCTCAAATAGCACTGGACCTTCCAATAGTACTCAACAGTGGGGTTTGAAGTCACTGGAAGAGAAACTAGTGAAGGATGAAGCAATCAGTTATAATGAGGGGTAGAGGGGGCATATCCCAAAAGAACTAGTGATATTTCCCAATAGCCACACAAAATCCGATCAAGGTGCAATTGCAGCCCACAATTGCCACCTGGGTAGATGTCCTAAAATTTGGTCACTAGGTACCTCGGTCAAAGTGTGACATTTATATTTTCAGCCTAAGAAATGGGTCACGGGCTGGATCCCGTCCAAGAGGTGGGTGCCTCAAGGGGGGACGCACAGAACAACCGAACCTCATCCTTCAACCCTTCACGGGTATCTCCCTGCCTTATGGTGTTAGGAACACTTGACTTGGAGGATTTAAAGTTCCCTATTTGAAAACCTCTATTGTTTTGAAAATGTGAGAACCAGATAACGGGGAGTTATTTGGATGCCTATCCCTGAAATCCTACCTAGACTAAAAGATTTCTTTTGGCACCTCTTGTGGAGGAAAACTTAGTGAGTTTTTAGAAATTTTTTAGATGTGGTTATTTGAGAGATTGGGGGTATGATCCAATCTTGTTAAAATTAAGTGGGAGTGGATAGTTTCGTCAAGAAAAAGGTGGGGTGTTTCAGAATCTCTTTGGAGGAAACTTACTTAAACCTCCACATTTCGAGATGAAAACTATGTGAGTGAGAGGTGACTTTTGTGTGTGAATGAGTGAAAGTGTGCCAATTTTTAATAAATTAGGTGTCGCCTTGCTGCATGTGGACTTCACTTGGTCCTTACAAGTATTTGATTACCTAATAAACTAAATGTCTTTGGTACAACCTTGAGGAATTCAAAAGTCCCTAGGAAACTAGCATGTGGACATGTGGGTCCTTTACTATTCCTTTAACTCCCTATTGTGATTTAATCTAAGAAATCTTTGAAACTATCCTAGATTGTGATCATGTGGGCATGTATGGGCCCATTACAAAACCTTTAAACTTCCTTAGTGATTTAATCTAAGAAAGTAATTTTCAACACTATCCTATCTTTGTAGCATGTGGGCATGTATGGGCCCGTTACAATCTTGAGACGTGTTTGCAAAATAAACTAAGAGGAGTCCCAAGGGGGTTGTTGTCCTCTCCTAAAGGTTTAGTCTTTTTAAGGGAGATGAAATTGTCCTACAACCTTTTTCTGATTCTCAAGATCGCTTTAAAACGTGAGAGATGAGCATACTCAACGATTTTTATCCAATTTCTAGTCCCAATGCAAGTTTTATGTGATTACAAATGATTCCAACTTATACTCTTAGTCAAAGCAAGCCGTCCATGTGGAAAAATGAAAGCAAAAGAGGAAATAATGATTTTAAACCCCCTAAGTGCCTATGTGTTTTGACTAATCCCTTTATATGGAGAGGAAACTAAGTGTGGTGCATATTACAACATGCATGGAATCATTTTTTAAGAGGGCTAGGGACCTTCCACAAATCGCAAAAAGGCTTACAATGTGTATTTTTCTGCACAGGTATGCAGGTCTCAGAGTAGACAGAGGTGCACTGAGTGCCAATGCGCGAACCGAAAAAAAATTTTGGGTGCAGGTGCATGGAAGGCGCTGAGTAACCCAGTAATTTTGGTGCACGTGCGCACGATGCGCGACTGTGGGCCAATAAACCTGTGCACAACTGTCACACGACTGTGAAGAAAATTTCAGATGAAATTCTCTCAACTCAGCTTTGAATTGGATGTTTTGCAGGTCGGCTTGGGCTGGTTATGGTACCTTCAGGTTAAATAAACCGAAAGAAGAGCTAGAATAACCCAAATGGGGTAGGAAATTGATACCTTTCCCTAGTGGAGTTGCCAATATGTTGCGCCTCTTTTTTCACCCGAATGAGAAAAACAAAGGTGCTTACAAGATTAGTTGGGTTAGCTAAGAAAGACAACAGTGAAGGAAAGGGTTAGAAAAATAAACATGAAAGACTAAGCTAAGAATTAAACTAGGAAACAAAAGAACAACTAAACTATTGAGCATAAGGACATAAGAACAAGAAACAAACAAGACTCATGTCACCAATGGAAAGGATTGTATTAGTGAAAAGAAAAAACTGAGAACAAAGGGGACTTTGGGTCCCTTCTTCCTCCAAGGGAGGGCTCTTGGACCCCCACAATTGAGCTCTTCTTACAACTTTGAAACTTGAAAGAAATGGTGAAAGAATCCCAAGCTAACCCACTCAAAAGGTGATGTGGATTTCCCAAATGGAATGGTGCTAGTATTCTCTTGATGAGAAAAGAGGATTCCCTAAGAGAATAGCAGTAGCATAACCTTGCAAATTAATTCCTTGAAAATGTAGTGCACCCATGGCCTTGTTTTATAGCACCACTTTGAGGTATTGTGCAACCAACATTTAGTGTGAAAAGGGGCTGTTTAGGGCACCTTTAGGTATTTGACCAGCCACCTAGCTAGATCTAGCTGAGATTTGGGTGTTAAATCGACTTGGAAGCTGAACCAGAAGTGGGTGGGAGGCCGACCAACATCATAACTGCATCATTCTTAGGTGTGAGCATCTTTTATCATCCACAGTTGCGCATCCTGCGCATGTGCACTTTTCCTGCATTTCTGGATGGCACATGTGTGCGCGCGTCCTGTGTAGTCATAGCGCATCTTGATTTTATAACTGGTTGTATAGTTTTAGACCTTTTGGAAATTTTTTTTTGGTAATTTTGGTCCATGGGTGGACTCATAGCTATTTGAAGATGCTGGATTCCTATAACCATTTGCGAACAAAATTTCAGTGATAACAACAGGGTTCAAGTCCTACACTCGCAGTTGGATTTGTGATTCTGTCTTTCATCATTGACGAGTAAGTTTCAATACGAAAGTTTCATTCCTATTCGTTGTTTATTGTTTACTGTTTACAGTTTGCAAGTAAGAATGTTTAAGTATTTATTCATCATTCTTATCTTGCAGACTTTCCATAGAGGTTGACATATATTTTTCTCCTGCTCTTAAATTTTCCTCCAATTTTTCCCCAGGCTCTGCACCATGTGCATGCCAATTTTGTTTTCACAACTTCGACTGTCATTTTTTGTAGCATTACAAATCTTGGTCCTTTTTTGTATGTGACGAAGTGGAAATCTAACACCTCAATTGAATACAAAAATTATTTAGCCTTCACACCTTGCCCTCGATGACATTCCCAGCTTGCCCGGGAATGAGTAGCTACCTATCCAGTATGGGAATCAAACTAGTGTCTTTCACATGAAAAAGATGATGTCAAGCTTGTTTTCTTTGCAAAATGTTCTTGTAGAAGAAAAATACAGGTAGGTGTAGAAGGGCTAGGTATGATACAATGGTAACCAAGCTGCAACAAAATTGCACACCATTGCCACACATTATCCATCTTTTTCAGTGACATATTTCAGTAAGTAATAAAGAAAAAAGTTCTAGAACCTCAAATTCAAATCCTGGGTAATTCTAGGACCTGCTATTGCACTTTGCAGGGTTGAAATCCTGTACTCGCAATTGGACCTGCGATTCTGTTGTTCATCATTGATGAGTAAGTTTCAATACCATAGTTTCATTCATATTCATTCTTTATTGTTTAGTATTTACAATTTGAAAATAAGAATTTTTAGGTATTTATTCATCATTCCTATGTTGCATACTTTTCATAGAGGTTGACATATCTTTCCCTCCTTCTCTTAAAGTTTTCTCCAATGTTTTCTCCAAACTCTGAACCATATGTATGCCAATGTTGTGTTCACAACTCCAGCTGTCATTTTTTCTAGAATTACAAATCCCAGTCCTTTACGTTATGTGATGAAGTGGATATCTAATGCCTCAATTGAATAATGAAATTCTTTAGCTTTCCCACCATGCCCTCGATGATATTCCCACCTTGCCTCGGAATGAGTACCCACATGCCTTTGCAAAATTTTCTTGTAGAAGAAAGCTGCAGGTAGGTGTAGAAGGGCTAAGTATGATACACAGGTAACCAAGCTGCAACAGAATTGCACACCATTTTCAGGAATTATCCATCTTTAACAGTGACATATTTCAGTAAGTTATAAAGATAAATTTCTAGGACCTTAAAGTTCCAGGACAGTGTCTACATTGTATAGGAATAGGAAAAGGAAAAAACAAGTTGATACCTTGGAAAATGATAACATTGACTACCTCATGAGAAAAGAGCTAGTAACATGTACTCATTACTATAGACATAGAGTAAATGCTTTGAGGCACTTGATATGTAATGCATATATAGGAAACACTGCATATAATGTAGGTGGAATAACAATCCACTCTGCATTATTGATTCCTTTTAACAAGTCACATTTTATTCCACTCAGAAATCAATTGTTAGATACCTTGTCAAATATTTATGAAGAACTACAACTTGTGTTCACAGATGAGACATACTTGATTGGAAGTCTCTTCTTATATTCCAATGACAATCCACTGAGAAACATAAAACATGTCCAAACCAAATACTTTGGAGACCTTGATATGGTATTTTGTGGGGATCTTTACCACGCACAAGCCATACAATATTCTCTCATATTTGAGCAACCTATGGTCAACATGAAAACAATGACGCATGGATTTTGGAAAGACAACATAAAGTTCTTTGAATTACATACTACAATGCGCTAGACAAATGAAAAATGTATTGCAATTCTAAATAGAATGCAGACAAACAACCAAACATGTGATGACTTAACATATATCAATTCAAGTTGTATACGACCTACCCCGGCTGACCGAACCTTCCCTTACCTATTCTACAAGAATAAGGATGTTGCAGTGCATAACAAGTATGTTCTATCACTCATGTCTGACAATGATATCATCATCAATTCAATTGATCTTGAAGAAGAAAACCATGGCAATGTACCATGCCACCAACATACACCAACTTTCCATTTGCAACTTGTCCTGAAATTATACATGATAGTTGAAATATATTCCAACAATTATGATTCACAAGATGGCCTAATGAATGGTGCAAATGAAATAATCAAAGCTTATACCAAAACAGAAAAATTTGATGTCCTCTAGATTAAGTTGCATGACCCACACATTGGCCACTGACAAGCCAACAAGTTAGATTATTTATATAATTAAAGCACTTTTCATGAATGGACACATATACTGTGAATATCAAAACTAATATCAACATCGACAAAGACAATTCAACTAAAGATTCACAAACAATTTCCAATTCAACTTGCATTTGCACATACAATCCACATATCACAAGGACTAACACTTTATAGTGATGGCTTTGACTCTGCTGGAATACTAATACATGGAATTGTATACAAAGCTCTGTCCCGTGTCAGAAACATAGAGTCCTTGTATTTTCTAAGTGCTCTTACAAAAGATAACTTCAAAGTCAAATATAAAGTTGATACTGAGATGCAATGCCTTCAGACCAGTGCAAAATGGAATTTGCAATATGATTACCAATCCATACAAAAAAACTCATCTATATCAATTCTCTCACTTAACACACACAAATTAAATGCACATATGAATGATATACTCAATGACTATGACAATGCAATCTGATATTCTGTGTTTGCAAGAAAAATACATGACATTATGCATGCAAAATACACAATTTTCAAATCACACTTGAATATCAAGTTACATTACGAATGGATTGATGATATTAGTGAAAAAACATATAACAATTTTGGATCATATGCATTTTGAAGAAAAATATGTTGAGATGGTGCTAGCAAGAGTAATTTTCCATGGATTGCAAATTGCACTATTCAATTTCTATGTCGCTCCACGTGCAACAATGCCAACATAATGAATGTTTTATTCAAATGCATTACACCATTTAAATTTGAATGAAACCATTATCATTATAGGAGAATTGAATGTTGACATGCTACAAAATAGTTCCATAACAAAAGAATTGGAGAACTGCATGTGCAATTACAATATTCGCTTTCTTTTGGTTAAGTTAAAGCATCTACAAAACACACTTATTGACCATGCATGGTCAAATGTGCCCATTTCACAATACACCCTCTTTATCTTAGACACATATTGGTTTCACCATGATACAATTTGTGTCATACTTGAATTATGAAATATACATCAAACATATTACAAAATCATATTTCCATGTCTCAAAGCATATTGATGTCGATGCGTGCGCCCTCCACAACCCACAGGTCGAAAGGTCCACGTCAACACAAGATCTTTCCTTTCCCATGGCTCGAAGAACTCTCACGGCTCTTCTATTCCCCTATCGGGAAATCTGCACCCACAACAAACCCTCACGGGATCCCCTCTTTACACTTTCGAGGTCGGATTTCATGACTTCATGAATCCTATGGTCAAGCGTTAGACTCTTGAATCCCCGAATCCCGATACTGTCAACGCTGACCTTTCCTTTTCCTGTCGGGATGTTCCCTATCGTGATTTCAATGATCATGATGTCGAACAACTTGTTTCACCGACTCCTGAATCTCGATTTTCTGAAACTCCGATACACGTGCGAGTTTGAATTTTCAACGCCACTCACTTCTGTTGGGACTTTAGACTTCGTGGTATTGCGATTCCTGATGTAATGAGTTCAGGACTTCACCCCACGAAACTCCAAAATGGTCAACAGAGGTTGACTCCATGTCAGTAGCACACCACCTGTTTGCCTCGCTGGCTCCTTTGATTCCACACCGTTCTCTTAGCCTTTGAGATTTCGCGTTTCGTGATATCGTGATTCCTGTTGCCAAGTTCACGGGACTTCAACCCATGAAACCCCGATACAAGTACCCGCGTGTAAATCCGACGGCCCTTATGGCTTGGATCTATAGTCCTACTCCTCCTGAGCTTAGAACCTTTAGGGAATACTTTCCGTATCTCCCCTTCTTCTCTGTGAGATCTGACGGCTCACGAAAATTCACGGTATCTCCTCAGAGAATTTCGACCATTCGTTCTTTCGTCTGAGAATCTCTGCACAATTAACCTAGGTGCCTCTCTCCGCGGAACTCGTCCTCCTGTGGTGCAAACTTAAAATGCCTCTTACAACCTTCAAGGTGCTTGGCCTCTTTTCCTGCCTTCAACGACCTTTTGAAGATTTCAGATCCTTCTGAAATGTCTTCAACTTCGAGTCTTAGAGACAACTCTTGCGCGCACTCCTTGCGACAACCTTCAAACACTTCCAAGTGTTGAATCCTTTCGACTCTGCGCACACCTGCAACAGTAGTCTCAAAATACTTCACTTAGGTCCACAACCCTGAGACTTCACTCAGCCTGCACACTCCTTGCATGGCTCCTATGCTCAACTGCACTTCTGAACGAGAACAAAAGCTACCCTATTTGAACCCTTTGTCAATGCACTCTATGTGGACAATTTGACTGCACTCCTTCCAGGAATCCTTGTTCAGATAGAGAAACAATTGAGACTCATTCCTACTTCCTTTTAGACTTCAAACTCAAATATGAAATCATATACACAACATATAAAGCAAATGTATAACAGGAAGCAAACATTCATGAGCATATCATTTAACATCAATACACAGAGAACAAACACAAAACCATGAATTGGAATCAAACTCTTCTATTAATCCAAATATCTATACATGGGTGTTCTTACACAACTCTCTGATTCTCTTCTATGCTATTCATACACTAATGTTGCTTCTTCTATGTTACAATACACAATGAGGGTGTCTATATCCCGTTTCCCTCTTGCGCTCTAAAACTGTCTAATCTAGAATTAAATTCTATCTACTTTATATTAACTACCATAAATGCTTTCTATCTACTAAGGACGAGAGAAAATTGCTCAAGGTCCATTTACATTTTACAAGTGCGCATCTTCTTAATGACTTCATTTAAGATTGCGCATCAACTTCAAGGTAATTTCAAAATTTGTGTTGGCGCTCCTTCCAGCTGTCCGTTGTCTCCGCGTTGGCTCGCTTGATGTTGGCGATGCTCCTGCATCATACTCCCTCGCTTGAAACTTTTCATGGGATACTGTCCATGAGCTCGTGCATGGTCTGTCAATGCTTCTGTATCTCTACTTCGTTCTCCCAGCTGACATCTTCAACTGGATGGTTCTTCCATTTGACCAGATACTCAAAGTATTGCTTTTGCCTGGTCCTCTTGCTCACTCTTTTATCCAGTATGCACTCCATCTGTGGCTTATCTTCAACTGGCATCTACTTTGTCCACTGTATTACTAGCTATTTATCTCCAGTCCTTGATCCTTCAGCTCTATATGGGTACAAATATGAGATATTGAATATCGGAGAAATTCCAATCCCATCGGGTAATTCAATCTCGTAAGCATTCGCCCCAAATTTCTTCAAGACCTTACATGGTCGGATTTTCTTCATCTTCAATTTATTATACGTTCCTCTAGGAAACCTTTCCTTCCTTAAATGTGCCATAATCAAGTCACCAACCTCAAACTGAAGTTGTCTCCTATGTTGATCGGCTCTGCGCTTATATTCTTGACTTGAATTCAGCAGTTGCTCCTTCACCTGGCTGTGAAGTTCTTTCATCACCTCTACGAATTCTTATACACTAGCACTCCTAGTTGCAGTGTGTTCTGAATCTCTCAGTTCATAAATTCCTCTCGGTTGCATGCCATAGAAAATTTGAAATGGACTCTGCCCGGTGCTTCTGTTAACTGAGTCATTATAAGCAAATTCTGCCTGTGGTAATATATTGTCCCACTGGCTGTGGTGTTTTGTCACCAAGCTTCTCAACAAGTCTCCCAGACTTCAGTTTACCACTTCTATCTGTCCATCCATTTGGGGATGATAAGCTGAACTAAATGACAATTTAGTTCCCAACTTCTTCCATATGGTCCTCCAAAAGTGCCCTATGAATTTAGTGTCTTGATCCGAAACTATGCTTCTCGATAAGCCATGAAGTCGAATGACTTCTTTAAAAAACAGATTCGCAATGTGAGTTGCGTCACTGGTCTTATGACATGGAATGAAGTGTGCCATCTTGGAAAACCTATCCACCACCACAAATATTGAATCAAAACCTCTTTATGTTCTTGGCAACCCCAATACAAAATCCATGTTGATTGCATCCCACAGCCTCTCTAGTATGGGCAATGGTTGATAAAATCCCGCATTTTGCTTCCTTCCCTTCGAATGCTGGAAAATTATGCATCTGTCCATGAATCTCTTGACGTCTTCTCACATTCCTGTCCAAAAATATGACTCATTCAACTTCGCGAATGTCTTGTCATGACCAAAGTGTCCTGCCAATCCTCCACTGTGTTTCTCCTTCAACAAATTCTCCCTCATGGAACATTTCGGAATACAGAGCTGATTACCTCTAAACAATAATCCTTCCTGAATCATGTACTCTTCCCACTGGCTTCTGTCCCTGAGAATTGGATTCTCAGATGCTTCATATGCTTCCTTGAAATCTTGATCATCGGCGTACATGTCCCTGAGATCATCAAAACCCAATGTTTTGACTCTGAACTCCTGCAACAACAAACACTTCCTGCTCAAAGCATCAACAACTTTGTTAGTAGTACCCAAAATATGCTTAATCACAAAAGTGAAATTATGCATATACTCAACCCATTTGACATGTCTCTGATTCAACTTTTCCTATTGAATCACAAACCGCAGTGCATGATTGTCACTGTATAAGACAAACTCTTTCGGGATCAAGTAATGCCTCCATTTCTTCAATGCCTGGATGATAGCATAAAACTCCTTATCATAAGTGGAGTACTTCACTTTTTCTTCATTCAGATTCTCACTGAAATACACTATTGTCCTGTCTTCCTGACTCAAGACTACCCCGATTGTAAATCCGCTTGCATCGCATTTCACTTGAAATGTCTTCTGGAAATTCGACAACACCAAAATTGATTGTTCCGTGATCTTCCTCTTCAACAGATTAAAACTCTTTTCAGCCTCTTCAGTCCAGTGAAAAGACTTGTGTCTTTTCTTTACTGTATCCATCATCGTTGCACTAATTCCACTGAAATTCCTGATGAAATTTCGGTAGAAACTAGCCAATCCGTGAAAACTTCTCACCTCGAAAACATTCTTCGGTGATTGCCAATTCTTGATTACCTCCACCTTATCTAGATCCATCCTCAACTCATCTGCAGAAATAACAAACCCCAAGTAAATGAGTTCCATCTTCAAGAATGAGGACTTCTTCATGTTTATCAATAGCTTCTCGTGCTACAATCTCTACATCACTGTAGCCAAATGCTTCAGATGCTCAACCACTGTTTTACTGTAGATCAGTATGTCATCCAAATACACAATGGAAAATTTTCCGATGAACTCCCTCAGGACTTCGTTCATCAACCTCATGAAGGTACTCGGTGAATTTGTTGAGACAAACGACATAACAAGCCATTCATACAACCCTTCGTTTTTTTTGAATGCTGTCTTCCACTCATCACCTTCTCTCATGCGGATCTGGTGATAACCTCTTTTCAAATCAATCTTTGAAAAATACTTGGCTCCACTCAAGCAATCCATCAGATCATCCATCCTTGGCAATGGAAATCTGTACCTGATGGTTATCTTATTGATCGCCCTCGAGTCAGTACACATCCTCCAGCCTCCGTCTTTCTTCGGACTGAGTACTGTTGGAACAACACACAGACTACAGCTTTCCCTGACCAAACCTTTGTCCAACAACTCCTGGACTTGCCTTTTAACCTCTTCATTCTCTTGCGGTGTCAATTTGTATGCGACTTTGTTTGGAAAACTGGCTCCTGGTATGAGATCAATATGATGACTCACACTTCTGATTGGTGGCAATGAATGAGGTAATTCATCCACTACTATGTCATCGAACTCTTCCAACAGTTCCTGAACTTCTTCTGGTAAATCATCTATTCTTATGTTGGTCAACACAATTCTAGGCTTTCTGACCACATTGAATTGCGGTTCTTCCTTCTTCTTAACCTTTGTAAGAAGTTCCTTCCCACTCATGAGAAGTACAGTGTTGCTTACTTTTGGTTTCACCTCCTTATCCTTGATTGGAAGAAATATGTGAGTCCTCCCATTCTTCTCTAGGGTGTATGTGTTCATTCTCCCATCATGAATCACATTCCTGTCATATTGTCATGGTCTACCCAGCAATAGATGACAAACATCCATAGGAATGACATCACAGAGTATCTTATCATTATATCCTCCTATATTAAATTCAACTAAAATTTGTTTAGTGACAGTTACCCGATGTCCTTTTCGTAGCCACGAAACTCTGTATGGGCTTGGATGATCAGTCGTCTCCATCTCCATCTTTTCTACCATCTCCATAGAAACGAGATTATACGTGCTACCACTGTCTACAATCACCTTGCATACCCTGTCCTTGGTCTTGCAAGCAGTCCTGAAAAGTCTAGTCCTTTGGACTGAACTCTCCACCTCCTTCTCTGGTGTCAAAAGGACTTTTCGCATCATCAACGATCTTCCGCCTTCAACGTCTTCTGCCTCAACATCCCGCCTCTGTGCTTCGGCAATGTGAGCTTATCCACTTTCCTTCTTTTTCTTTGGACACTCATAAGACTTGTGCCCATTCTTTCCACATGTGAATCATGTTATTACTCCACCTCTTCCTCTTCCTCTACCTATAGTACGAGGAAAAGTGTTGTTATCCGCATAATCTTCCTCTTCCTCTACCTCTAGTACGAGGAAAAGTGTTGTAATCTCTGAGAATGAATTTCGCCTTCATCTTCATGATCATTCTATCCCAGCTTTTGATCTTCTGCTTGCCCTTGCAGCGTCTGTTAGCTTGTAGTTCATCCCACCACAATGCTGCATGTTCTTTCAATCTCGTGACAACATGCTTGACTTTCTTTTCCTCTTTGACATCTTCATAGTCGAAGTATGTGTCCAGAGCTCTAATCCAGTCTAGAAGCTCCTCTGCATCCAAGTTTCCCTCATAAACTGGAATGTCCATATTTTCTCTTGCACCCATTCTTGCAATAGATCTGATCAAACGTTCGTTTGATGCATCTTCAACTGCAACTTCTTCTTCATGTTCAGCCTCAATTTCACTCCCGGAATCACTAAGATCCCCCGCACTGACTGTGTGTCATTGTGTTGTTTCCATGTCTTCGAGTCTAGCTCATAGATCACGCATCTCTCTCTCCATAGATGGATCCGTCATCTACCTGCCTCTTCTTCTTAGCATTTCCCTATCCTCTAGTGGATCGGGTGTTTGTCTGTCCCTTCTCCTTGGCGGCATGGTGAATTCTTCTTTTTCTCTATTACAGAAAGAAAATAACCTTTTTGTGCTCTGATACCAAACTGACATCAATGCGCGCGCCCTCCACAACCCACAGGTCAGAAGGTCCACGTCAACACAAGATATTTCCTTTCCCACGGCCCTAAGAACTCTCACGGCTCTTCTATTCCCCTATCGGGAAATCTGCACCCACAAAAAACCCTCACGGGATCCCCTCTTTACACTTTGGAGGTCGGATTTCATGACTTCGCGAATCCTATGGTCAAGTGTTAGACTCTTGAATCCCCGATACCCGATACCATCAATGCTGACCTTTCCTTTTTCCTGTTGGGATGTTCCTTATCGTGATTTCAGCAATCGCGATGTCGAACAACTTGTTTCACCGACTCTCGAATCCCGATTTGCCGAAACTTTGATACACGTGTGAGTTTGAATTTTCAACACCACTCACTTCTGTCAGGACTTCGGACTTCGTGGTATCACGATTCCTGATGTAATGAGTTCATCACTTCACCCCACAAAACTCTGAAATGGTCAACAGAGGTTGACTCCGTGTCAGCAACATGCCACTTGTTCGCCTCGCTGGATCCTTTGATTCCACACCGTTCTCTTAGCCTTCGGGATTTCGCGTTTCGTGAAATCGCAATTCCTGTTGCCAAGTTCATGAGACTTCAACCCAAGAAACCTCAATACAAGTACGTGCGTGTAAATCCAACGACCCTTATGGCTTGGATCTACGGTCCTACTCCTCCTGAGCTTATAACCTTTAGGGAATACTTGTCGTATCTCCCCTTCTTCTCTGTGAGATCTGATGGCTCACAAAAATTTGTGGTATCTCCTCAGAGAATTTCGACCATCCGTTCTTACCTCTGAGAATCTCTGCACAATTAACCAAGGTGCCTCTCTCCGCGGAACTCGTCCTCTTGCGATGCAAAATTACGATGCCTCTTACAACCTTTAAGGTACTTGGCCTCTTTTCCTGCCTTCAACGACCTTTTGAAGATTTCAAATCCTTCTGAAATGTCTTCAACTTTGAGTCTTAGAGAAGACTCTTGCGCGCACTCCTTGCGGAAACCTTCAGACATTTCCAAGTGTTGAATCCCTTCAACTCTGCACACACTTACAATAGCAGTCTCAAAATACTTCACTCAGGTACACAACCCTGAGACTTCACTCAGCCTGCACAATCCTTGCATGGCTCCTGTTCTCAACTGCACTTCTGAACGAGAACAAAAGCTACCATATCTGAACCCTTTGTCAATGCACTCCTTGCGGACAGTTCGACTGCACTCCTTGCAGGAATCCTTGTTTAGATAGAAAAACAATTGAGACTCATTCCTACTTCCTTTCAGACTTCAAACTCAAATATGAAATCATATACACAACATATAAAGAAAATGTATAACAGGAAGCAAACATTCATGAGCATATCATTT
Source organism: Picea glauca (assembly GCA_000966675.3). Lineage (NCBI taxonomy): Eukaryota > Viridiplantae > Streptophyta > Pinopsida > Pinales > Pinaceae > Picea > Picea glauca. Next base: position 809,955 of record JZKD02S1673646.1, on the reverse strand, counting down.
AACATCAATACACAGAGAACAAACACAAAACCATGAATTTGAATCAAACTCTTCTATTAATCCAAATATCTGTACATGGGTGTTCTTACACAACTCTCTGCTTCTCTTCTATGCTCTTCATACACTAATGTTGCTTCTTCTATGTTACAATACACAATGAGGGTGTCTATATCCCGTTTCCCTCTTGTGCTCTAAAACTGTCTAATCTAGAATTAAATTCTATCTACTTTATATTAACTACCATAAATGCTTTCTATCTACTAAGGATGAGAGAAAATTGCTCAAGGTCCATTTACATTTTACAAGTGTGCCTCTTCTTAATGACTTCATTTAAGATTGTGCATCAACTTTAAGGTAATTTCAAAATTTGTGCTGGCACTCCTTCCAGTTGCCCATTGTCTCCGCGCTGGCTCGCTTGATGTTGGCGATGCTCCTGCATTACATATCTGGATACTTTGTTGCACAAAACCAAATCATTCAGATAGGATTGTCCAACTTATTAATATTTTCTGGCTTGTAATATATTTTTGCCAGGAAAAATTCTATATAACCACAACCTTGGATCAAGAAAAACAAAGGTTCATGCTTCTAACTCTATATTTTATTCTATTCCTTTGATTCTCATTTATTGTATGTACATATTACTTGTTTTCCCTTACATACCAACTTACAATCATGTTCATTGTATTTTGTGCATTCGCATATTGAAACAAACATAATAAATCGAGAAGAAGGACTCTTAAATACAAATGTAGAAGAAGAGATACAAAGGTGCATGCTTTTACTCTTACTTGATATTTCATTGTTTTGTATTTCATTTATTGTATGTATATTTATTCTACTGCTTTGCACCTAATTTATTGTATGTAGATACTACATATCTTCCTACATAATAACTTATCTTCATGTCAACTATATTTTATGTACTTCTACATTGAAATAAATAGAACTGTATTTATTTTTTTATATGTCTTTCTACATACCAACTTACCTTCATGTCCATTGGATTTTCCACATCGCTACATTGAAAGAAACATAATAGTTGGACAAGACGATGAAATATTATATGCCGCAATAGAGGAAGCTAAAGTACAATATTAAAAAATGTATACCAATAATGATAGTAAATCAAACACACAAAACGAGTAGGTGGATAAAATATTAGACTAGAAAACGATGATTTGGAAACAATGGGCCTTTGTTGAGACTTCTCGCTTCCAAAAATTTCCCTCCCCTTTTCTATTTTCCCAGTCTCTTTTATCCCTTTTTTCCCCCTCTTCTATACTTAACTGAATTCCCCTTTCCTTTTCCCCTCTACTTTCCCTTTCTCATTACTTTACTTGGTCTTTTTTCCAAAAATGTCTAGGTGCGCAGGTTGGTCGACTCATGGGTTCACATTTCTACTCATGCTTCTATATCACTAGTCCGACTGACCGCTTCTGAATTCCATACTTAGCTAAAATTTATATCGTGAGTTCCCAGGATACTAGGTTCAAATTACACTTCTATTGTTCCATGTCCTGCAAACAATACCCAGAGTTATGTGATATACAAATTGACAGTCGGACTCCCGGGCTGGTGGGCTCAATATTGTGATTCTATTTTTTTGTGACCTACAAAAAATTCCCAAAGTTCCACAATATACAGATTGACCGTCGGACTCCTTCATCATGCCCTGTTCCATGTTACACATTTTTTCACTCAAAATTTACGAGACATACAATTTGACCGTCGAGTCCTCACATCTCCCGAGTATCCCTTGACACCCTATTTCATACTCCATCCCCTTCGATCCTGTATGTGACATATAGAATAATTATGAACAATATACAATGCACATGATTATTTAGTTGTTCTGATATTCATGTACACTTGCTTGCATCATAAAAAGTTGGACGAGTGACATGGGCATGAGTAGTCGATCATCACAAGCTTCAACAGAACAACAAGGCCAAAGGTAAATATTCATAAATTATGCTCCTGCTGTGTTTACGAGACAAATATCCTGAGTTATTTATTCATCTATGCAATTATAAATATTTTTATGTCATATACAACCCATGCTTTTCAGTTCACAAGAAGTATTGACGAGCACAAGTGAAATGCCCAACATAGTGCAAGCTACACAAACTAAGAGGTATGGTTACAAAACTTTGATCTGCATACTTCATCCAAATTGTGAATTTATTTGTACATTTATGCAAAAAAAATAAAATGATACAAACTGCCAATCACATTACTTTTTCTATTCAAAACATTTCACCAGGTCTAAAATTATAACACCCAATATACTATCGATAAAAGGCTTGAACAACCGCCAAAATGGACAAGTGTTTGTCGGGGACATAATGGTTGTGTTTAGAACCTACTTATACAAGGAAAACAAAAATAGATGCATTATGCATGTTGACATGACAGACAAAGAAGCCATGATGACAGTCACACTGAATACCCTACACAACTTGTCAAGACATGCAAAGAAGATCTTTCCATGTAATGGGATATCCATTAAAAATTTTAATATATTACAAATTTTAAAAAGATCATTAAAAGAGAGGCAATCAAAGAAACATAGAGACACACATATTATCCTCGGAAACTCTCATGGGGGAGAAAACCCAATAAAAAAATTCTCAATATAGATAGAACAAAGAGAGAACAAAAGATCCTCCTCTAGTCCTTCACTAGGAAGAGTATCACACCACTTAACCAAAAAATACCAAGACACAGACCAAGAACCCTCGTCTATGTTAGACTTAGCTGGAGTAGGCACTCCTCCAATAATTGCACACTTCTTGATAGCTAGAGAGCTAGTGTGGCGAGTGTATTCAAATGAAACATCATCCTCACATATCAATACAAGTTGTGAGGTGGTGCTAGGATTGTGTTTCTTCACTTGGTGGAGCCGAATTATCCTAGAAGTGGCTAAAATAAATTTCCAATTATTAGGGACCAACTTTAAAAATACCGCCATACATGTTAGAACAAGATTTGCCTCACCCTATGCAATCTTGAAGAGAAGGCCTTATTCCATTTCCCTATGCAGACTTACTTTCCCTGATTAATGAATCTAGAGACAAAAATAAATATTTTTCCACTTGTATGCACCTGACAAGTTATACAACATGCGTATACGCTGGCTACTCCACTACAACTCACATACATCGGGATTTGTGCCAGAAAATAAAAAATAAATGTCAGGTTTCAATGTCACAAAAAAATATCTCTGATCCTTGGCCTTCCATATACTGGAAACGTTCTGACTCAACCCTTCAGTTTCATTTTGAAGGCTATAAAGAAGCCAATTCCGAGCTATGGAAAAGGATAGAGAATTCAACTTTGAGAGAAAAGTTACTTTGAAGAAATTATTACTTCATTATTGAATCTGCATCCCTTTGTCCTTTAAGTCTGAACACAATGTTCAGCTCCCAAACTCTTCCCTTATTGATGGAGAACCTCTTTGTCTCCCTTATATGAGATTTCCTTTTGTGGAGGATTGAAGTGGTGGAGGCCCAGTTGGAAGGAACTCGGTTTCTTTGTTTCGAACTATGCTGATACAGAAGTCTGTAATGTTTTCACTTTTGCTGATCACTTATTAATAGAAATACTCATTTCCCATCCAATTGATATGTTGCAAATATATGTATTATGATCCATGGGCATGTTTGTTTTGAATATTAATGGATTATGCTATCTAATGTGCTAACCTGTTATATTATCACTATATGCTTTCTTTGCTTGTTTGTTGAGAACTTGTTGCAGGTATAAATTTTTGGGTCAAAGTGCTCAACGGTGGACATCATCAAATGTTTAGACGAGGTAGGCCTCTTCCTTACCTCATTTGCACATTAGTTTATATATCATATGTTGGAATTGAGTAGATTTCTACAATCACTCCTGTCTGTTGTGGTTCACCCTAGCCATAGAGATATTTTCCTCTTAACAATACAAATACATGTTGACCAATCCACAAAAGGGGATTTGATCTTATACGATACTCGACTTGATAAATCCAAAAAAGGGGATTTGATCTATACAATAATGACTCAAATATAAGTAGAATATTCTTCAAAGTTACAATAATTTAACACATTGAACTACCCTGTGAGATTTTTTAATTTTTTTTACATTGGTTGATCCGAAAAGATCTTTTAATGACTGTGGTTGAGTTTTTGAATTGCATGTGTTAATTAACCATTTGAGAAGCTTAATGAAAGAATGAGGAAATAAGAGGAATTATGACAGCCATATACATATATGCAGATCTGAAATGAAGTAATAAACAACAAACCATAACAAGAGAATTGATAACGGAGTTCGGCATAAAATTGCCTATGTCTCCGAGCCTTTGTCTCTGTGGGGGAGGTTTCTTTATTTCTGTTCAAAGCTAAAAAAAATACATTGCAGTAGTGCCAATTGGCTACAAGAATAATTTGGTCATGCTATTCCAGATCTCTAGAACCCAGCAAAAGAAACAACACGCAAAACGGATGACCGAAGCTCCTAGAAATGGCCCGCAAGTGTCTGCTCCTCAACAACTTCCCTGCATAAAAATGGCTTTGGCTTGGCTTCTCTTCAGCATAACTCTGCTCTGACTATCTCCCATGGACTCAAACATTCTTGGTTTTTATAGATCTGAAGTTGGTTATCCATCCCCAACTTCCTCCCAAAATCTGGCCTCCAAAAATGACCAATATTTCCCAAATATGGATAAAATCCATTAATTACAGGCATAAAATCAATAAAAAATCAAAACTATATAAATAAAACCCATTTTGCAATAATGTAGGGTGAAACCACCTTTTGGCATGCTCCTGGTCATATGGGAGGTGGCCATGTGGCTAGGCTCTCCACCTGTTGTGTGCTAGCCCCCTGTCCGGGCTGGCTCCTGGTCATCGACGCTTGCATAGAATCCTCGGCCTAAAATAACCCGAGCCCTGAGGGATAGGCCCCCCGCTTTGCGCTGGTGGTTACATGGAGGAGACAAAGTCCAAGGGCTAGGCCCTATCCCAATCCACGTGCATATCTCTGACGCCCATGCCCTTAGCCACTGTGGTCATATAATAAACCGTGGGCTGGGGCTAAGCCCCAACCCTTTCCGCTTCCAACCAAACTTTCAATTAAACTTAAATATTTTTTTTTCCATATAGCTATTAAGTAAAACTAGTGGAGCGGGTAGTTATCCTGGTCCTTCTAGTCTGTAGCATAGAGGAGGTCGGGGGTTCGACTCTGGTGGAGACCCCAAAATTTTACATAACACCGGAGATCCAACCAGATGGTGCCACGTGGCAGCCCATGATTGGGCCACGTGGCACCACGTTATTCACCCGAACCGATGCCACTTGTCAAAAACTGACTGTTCCACTTGTCTGCCGAGTTTTCAACTCTGTACTACCACATCAATGCCCTGTAAACATGCCACTATGTCTACCACGTCAGCCTGTGCCACGTGTCACCCTTACAGTGGTGACACGTGTCACCCTCTGACTGGTCCAAATCATCTACTGTATGCCCTGTCATCCACCATGTGTCATCTCCAAATGTTGCCACATCAGTTGTATGGCCTGTACAGTCAGCCTGCCACGTGGACTGTACGGATTGTACAGTCACCCCCTTTTTTTACCTATTTGGGTTTTCAATCAGAATGCGATATCTTTCGCATACGAAGCCCATTTGAAGAAGTAAATATATGGCCAAAATCAGGAAGACGAGACGGACACAATGGCATTGGTTTCGTCGAATTCTGAGCACTTTCATTTTTGAGCCTTTTTGAGCCCTGTTGGGCTCCTGGATCCGATTCTGGATCACACCTCCCCACTAAAAGACCTTTTGGTCCCCAAAAGGTTATTGACCAGTCAAAAAGGTCAGGATAGGCCACCCGACTTTTCCTCTCTCTCTGAACTCTATCTTGTGCACCTGTCTCATCAAGATCAACTGTAACACAATCATGACAACTGATAGTATATTGTTAGCCATTTGAACCCTGTTACATATTACTGAAGCCACTATCATCCATGTAGACAACATTGCTAATGACATCATAAAAAAGATGACTGCAAATGAGATTATATACTTGTAATATTTGCACGACATGAGCTTATCTTGAAGCAACTTATGATCGATTTTCCATTCAACAAACATTTCTTGTTCTTTCTTAAGATCGATTACTTCATTTGAAACAATTATTGGTTTGTTTCTTGCTTTCACTGCCTTCTTTAATTGTTCCATTGTTTGAAGTGTTTTATTTTCTTTAACATGATGAGAATGA
>JZKD02S1673646.1:781489-803080 GCA_000966675.3 Picea glauca | reverse complement strand
ACTTGAAGAAGAAGGAGAAGAAGGAGGTGATGATGGAGGTGAAGGAGGAATCTGAGGATGATCCTCTTCCTCTTCACTTTTTCCTTTTGAAGATTCACCCAAAACTGGTCTCTTTTGTTCCAAGTAATCCTCGTACAAAACTTTCACCATCTCTGACATAGCAAGGAAAGTTTTTTGGAACTCTTTCTCATCTTGAGAAATCCCTTCTTCCGATGCCATCTTCTCCCTGTGAGAAGCTCTCTTTCTCAATCCAATTAATGGATTCTCTGCAACAATATCGCCTTCACCACGCTGTATCTTTTCCCTAGTTAACATGCAAAACTCAAATCCAAATGTCAACTAGCTCTGATACCACTTGATCCGAAAGATATTTTAATGACTGTGGTTGAGTTTTTGAATTGCATGTGTTAATTAACCATTTGAGAAGCTTAATGAAAGAATGAGGAAATAAGAGGAATTATGACAACCATATACATATATGCAGATCTGAAATGAAGTAATAAACAACAAACCATAAAAAGAGAATTGATAACAGAGTTCGGCACAAAATTGCCTACGTCTCCGAGCCTTTGTCTCTGTGGGGGAGGCTTCTTTATTTCTGTTCAAAACTCAAAAAAATACATCGCAGCAGTGCCAATTGCCTACAATACTGATCTGGTCATGTTCTTCTAGATCTCTAGAACCCAGCAAAAGAAACAACATGCAAAATGGATGACCGGAGCTCCCAGAAATGGCCCGCAAGCGTCTGCTCCTCAACAACTTCCTCGCATAAAAATGGATTTGGCTTGGCTTCCCTTCAGCATAACTCTGCTCTGACTGTCTCCCATGGCCTCAAACAGGCCTGGTTTTTATATATCTGAATTTGGTTATCCATCCCCAACTTCCTCCCAAAATTTGGCCTCTAAAAATGCCCAATATCTCCCAAAAATGGATAAAATCCATTAATTACAGGCATAAAATCAATAAAAAATCAAAACTATATAAATAAAACCCATTTTTCAATAATGTAGGGTGAAACCCCCTTTTGGCGTGCTCCTGGTCATATGGGAGGCGTCCATGTGGCCAGGCGCTCTACTTATTGTGCGCTAGCCCCCTGTCTGGGCTGGCTCCTGGTCATCGATGCTTGCATAGAATCCTTGGCCTAAAATAGCCTGAGCCCTGAGGGATAGGCCCCCTGCTTCGCGCTGGTGGTTACATGGAGGAGCCAAAGTCCAAGGGCTAGGACCTATCCCAATCTGCATGCATAGCTCTGACGCCCGTGCCCTTAACCACTGTGGTCATATAATAAACCGTGGGCCAGGGCTAAGCCCCAACCCTTTCCGCCTCCAACCAAACTTTCGATTAAACTTAAATATTTTTTTTTCCATATAGCTATTCAGTAACACTAGTGGAGAAGGCGGTTATCCCGGTCCTACCAGTCCGTAGCACGAAGGAGGTCGGGGGTTTGACTCCGGTGGAGACCCCAAAATTTTGCATAACACTGGAGAGCCAACCAGAGGGTGCCACATGGCACCACGTTATTCACCCGAACCAATGCCACTTGTCAATAACTGACTGGTCCACTTGTCTGTTGATTTGTCAGCTCTGTACTGCCACATCACTGCCCTGTCAACATGCCACTGTGTCTGCCATGTCATCCTATGCCACGTGTCACCCTTACAGTGGTGACACATGTCACCCTCTGACTGGTCAAAATCATCTATTGTATGCCCTGTCATCCACCATGTGTCATATCCAGATGCTGCCACATCAGCTATACAACCTGTACAGTCAGCCTGCCATGTGGACTGTATGGACTATACAGTCACCCCCTTTTTTTACCTGTTTGGGTTTTCGATCAGAATCCGATATCTTTCGCATACAAAGCTCGTTTGACGAAGTAAATATATGGCCGGAATCAGGAAGACGAGACAGACACAATGCTGTTGGTTTCGTCGTATTATGAGCACTTTCATTTTTTAGCCTTTTTGAGCCCTGTCAGGCTCCTGGATCCGATTCTGGATCATTGGTGGAAACTTTCCCATAGCCAAGGTCATGGGACTAATATATTGGTATACCTTTAAATTTCTCCCGACCTTTGAACCATGGACTTGGGCTACCTTATATTTTTTTTGCACTTATATTAATTCTCCTTGTTTTTTTTATGATGTGTGTTCCTTTTTTTTAACTTAGAAAATTAATGATTTGGATTTGCATCTAGTGTATAAATTTGATCTTTCACCTTGCCCATCAAACAAAAAATTCAATATGTTCAAATATTTTTATTATCTTTCAATTTATGTTCACATAAATCAATATAAACATAAACATAAAATTTAATGTAGTAAGAAACACACTTAAATTAGTAATAAGCATAAACAAAAAATATGTTGGAATACTGAGAGGGGGGGTGGTGAATTAGTATTACCCATTTTTCACAATTAGCAGTTAATTTTTATATTTTATTGATTACCAAAATAAATCAACAATGAATTGTATGAAAAATCAATTATATAAATATATTTAATAGGAATTACAAGGTTTTATAAAGAATAGTGACGGACACCAATCCTTTTTAGAGAACCAACTCTATGAGACACCAATCCCCTTCTTCAAGACACCAACCCTAGGAAGCACCAACTCCCTCGTTTTTAGGGAATCAACCCTAGGAAGCACCAACTCCCTTGCATTTAGGGAAAAAACCCTAGGAAGCTCCAACTCCTTTATCTTTAGGGAACCAACCTTAGAAAGCTCCAAATCCCTTGTATTTATCATTTTCTTAGTAAGGATATGAATCCTTCCATGCTCCTCCCTTCCACCCTCACTTCATAAGAACCAATTGTTCTTCTTCTTGGAATTTGTTTCAGTTTTGATCTTCTGATCTTGACTTCAGAGACGCTTTCTTCTCACCACTCTTTATCATTTAAATACTCTTCCAACTTGTGTGAGCTATGAAACATTGTGTGATTTTGTTTGGACCATCGCATATATTCATTTTAAAATTAACAATAATCATTATTATTATTCAAAAATTATTGTTAATTCTTTTAACTTAGTGAGAGTGATTTTCGTAGATTGATCACAAGTATGGGTCAATTTATTTTTAGCTTGATTCCATGTCTCTGCAAATATTGCAGAAATCGAGTTCTGCAGAGGTTCTTCCCTCAAACCATTTACATGTGACCATATGCACAAAATTGTTGGCACAGGGGCAGACCAAGTGTTCAACGCTACAACAACGCATGAACAAAAACCTAACTACTGGCCCTTTAGGCAACATCTGCGAAGCATATGAAGTCTCACCCGAGGTAGAGGCATGGGTGGTTGCAGGACTCATAGGTTCACCCCCACCCTGGGGTTACGTCCGCCAAATATTCTTCTTTATTAATGTCTTCAATCGATTACAACACACAGTCATCAGAAACCCTTCTGCGCACAAGACAGAAGATCTGGGCAACTCGCTAGATCCTTCTTCCTTGCATTGTAGCACAAAGCCTTCTATAATCTCTATAATAACTTTCACTTAGCTCTGTAACCCTTCTACAGTCATGCATGAAGCACTAATATCACTTAGCTTACATCACATAGATAGGATATCATCCCTTACTTACTTCGCCTAGACATCTATTTATACATATAAAAGTGGGCCTAAGCGTGGGTGAACCCACGGGCCGACATCCCTTTCCCATTACATTGTCCCAAAACCCAAAAAGCAGCCTGCAAGTGGGATGAGATCCCATGATCTCTGCTTCATCTGGTGCTCCATCTTCGACACGTTGTGGAAGTCCAAAAAATGGTCAAGTATGACCAAGTGTTCCTCAAAACTTGGTCAAGGGCCAATACGCCCCCAACACTCACTTGTGACTCGTCCCGAGTTACTTTGGTCTGAGCAATTCCACTTCGAATGCCTCGATCTTGTCTCAAGATTATTTGATCTACTGTAGTGCTACTGCTTCTTTCTTAGTGAACTCCTGAATAAGTGCATCATTTACTGGTCCTTCAAGGCATTGTTCTATTGTACTCACAACATGTTCAATTTCTACTCCTTGGCTTTCAAGTTCAGTGAATAGTTGGCATGACTTTTCTTGCACTGGTTAAAGTCATTAAGAGACTTTCACTAATTTACTCTGGAGTGTGTGTACTTGTTGTTGGGTCATGCGTTGCTCTAGAAACCTCTTCATTGTCTCAACTGGTGACAAAGCCTTTAGCTGCACTTGTAACATGTCTGCCTGTTGTTGTGCGTGTTGGAGCTAGGACTCTAACACCTATAATTTTGTACTTTCTGTGAGTCTTTCATATGTTTGAGTGATTCTGGAGCTTAGTTTCTTTCATTCCAAGGCAAAGGCTTTTAGTCGGTCAACTGCGCTTCGGTCAGTGGCCTCTCTTAGATCTCTTATTTCTTGAGGTGTCTGAGGAACAATGTGAAGTTCCAGGTCTATGATGTGTTGCTGAAGTTGTTGGATCACTCCTTCCAGTTGTGCCACCTATTGTGGAACTCGTTATTCTATTTGGACTTCAAGGAGTGTCACAGAGCAAAGTGCTCTGTGAACCCATTCCTATACTTTGAGTTGCTCTGCAAGAAACTGTTCCTTGTCTTGCTATAGCGCTGCTTTCTCTTTCTCCCACTTTGATTGAAAGAGCTAGTTTTTCCTGTTCTACATTATTGCATTGTTCTAGCATATCTTTCTATGCCTGTGCAAAATATTGGGTAGCTTGTACTGTCTCTTCCTGAGCTCGTCGAAGGTGAGCTTCAAATTTATTGGAAATCTGGTGTAGTTGGGTTGGCTCATCTCTTGGTTCTTTTGTTCCACTTGTCGAGGGTGCAATAGAAATTGTGTGGCTAGATTATAGTGCCTGCTGCACTTCTCAAAGTTCTCCCTTGATTCGGCTGAATACCTCCTCCTGCTTTGCTTCTTTCTTTTCTGCGATATCTAATGAAGCATCATTCAACACAACGAATAAGAATTCAAAATCGACTAAGGTGAGGGTAGTCTTAAAAGTAGCCCTAGTGGCTCCGTGATAGCAATATAGAAGCAACTTTATGCATGCATTCACCTCCTGGTGTTTGCCAAAGTGTAGTATCTTCATAACATTCATCAATGTAGACTGCACGAGGTTTTGGGTCCAAGAATGTGGGATGATCTTCAAGTTCTTTCCATTTGTCTTTGTTAGATACTTGTGTGGGGCAATAATACTGTAGAATTTCCTATTGTCGAGGTTGAAGTCACTAAACTTCAATGCTACGAGCTTGTCTTGATCGGCTCAAATTGCATGCACTCCTTTTGGAAGGTACACAGTGATCAAAGTATACTCGAAGTCTCTGGGTACACTGTCGCGGTTAATCCCACCGCTCAGAGGTGGTATGTAAGTTGGAAAAATGCGTGGAATAATATTGGCATTCACAATGTCATCTCTGTGCTTTGTTCTTGTCCTTGTCGTGGTTTGGGAAGGTCCTTCTCCATGAGCAGTTGAGGGAGAAGATTGGATTCCTCCTATTGATGATGCTTGCACACCTACATACATCCTTCTTTCTGACATGACTCTCTCAGCCATTAAGTCAATCAGAACATCTTCGACTGCTTTCTCTACTACACTGAGCTCATCCAACATACAAGCTTAGGGTCGATTAGATCGGGTGTGAATTGGATTCAGAAACTACAGTGGAGGGTACGGGAAAAAGGCGATGATCATAGTGTAAAATAATCACAGGCTGTGGGCTCAAGTTCTTAGTTAGCAAAAGTTATTCTCGGGGCATGGTGTGACGGACTAAGTAAGAAAGTTAGCAATGGTTTGCTTGCAATGGGTATGAGGCATTATTAACTCATGTTCTGTCCATTTATGGTGCGGTCTGATGGTCTAGTGGTGAACCATCAATGCTTTTCGGCTTGTTCAAAGTGTCATTTGAACAATTATATCAGCTTCCAATGGCTATATTGATTTTCCTCGGTGAAGTGGCCTATGTCGCTAGTTTGATATGTCGACGAAGTTCAATTTATACAAGTTTCCCATTCTGTGAGGTCCCCTCTGAAATATTCTATAGTCTGTCGATCTTATCTCTCCTTTTACTTAGTTTCCTAGCCTTTTTTCCAGTGAGCTTCATCTCGGGGATTCTCTTTCCATTTTGATTCTTGTTTTCCTTGAACATAGGTACTTCGCGCTGCTGAGATTCTCTCCTAAGACCCAGGGGTAATAATTCTTCTTTTTCTGGAACATGTGCTTCGGGCTTCTGTGAGCCTTCTGACATTCTTTTAGCTTTGACATCTGGGCCTCTAATGATAAGTGGCTTCGATCTGTTCTCCTATTCTTCAATCAACTGCGCAATCCTTCTGGTCATGAAATATGTTAACTCTTGTCTCTGCTATTCTAAAACTTTTTCTTCTTCTTCCTTTCTGGCTTGATCTCTCTTAATCCAAGGTTTTCCAAGTAACATAGTAAATGGGTCACTGTCCTCAATAAACTTAATAATCTCAAAATCTTCTTCAGTCGAATTTCCATTGACTATTATAGTTATCTGAGCGAGTTTTCCACATAACATTATCAGTTTTCCTCTGAATAGTCCTATTCCTCCCAGTGAAGGAATCATGGCAGGCTTCCCTATAACTTCCCAATTTCTTTCTGGCATGATGTTCACTTGTGTTTCTTCGTCAAGAATATAGTCAATGTCGAAGTCCCCTAGTCTTGCTTCAACTTGTTCTTATAAATACAGTCAATGTCGAAGTCCCCTATTTTATTATAGCTTTTAGTGAATTTGAAGATCTCTGGTAATCAGACATCTTTATGTTCTTTCAGGGTTTCTTTCATCTGTATCAATACTTTCTCTAATTCTTTCTGAGGTTTGGCTATTTCTAGAGCTATCTTAGGGTTTTCTTCATTGAGATTCATTATTTCAAGCTTAGCAATCATTCTAGGGAAATCCAACACTTCATGGTCCAAATATCTGGAACAAAGATAACTAGGTTTTCCACCCGAGCATTCCTTAGCTAGATGGCTTGGTTTTCTACAACTGTAACATAGGGTTAATTCTCTCTTTCTTGTGAATGATCCCCAACCTCTTCTGTACTGTGCACTAGCATCATGGTAGCTAGCCTGCAAAAAATTCTTTCTAGGATCCTGCATCCATTGGTTAGTCCAAACATTCTTTCTATACATAGGTATAACATATTTATCATTATTCTTACCAGATCTATTCATATCAAACCTTCTTTCATCTAACAATGCTCTAGTTTTCAAGCTAGGACATAATCTATCAAGCATACTTAGATCCATATTTTAGAAACAATTTTTTTTTTCACTTATCTTACTTTTACAGAGCATAAAGCTTCTAGATATAAAACATTTTAGCTGTTCTTACATCTCACACACATATGGGTGGTGGATCAAATTGAAATATTTAGTTCCCTTAACTTGGGCATGTAATTCTTTGAAATTAAAATTCAGTTAGTACTATATTACATTGATATATTCAAATATTCAAATGATATAAGATGTTTTTTTTATGAGTAAAATGTATTTTTTGAAATTTTTTTGTTTGTTAGTTTACAAAGTGATACAATATATCATAAGTGAGTGTTAATTGGTAGTGCGGATAATTATTATTAGTTACATTTTGCATTGGAAATAATTTGTTTATGATTAGTAAGGACATAAACTTACATTTTTACTAGATGTTTCTAGGTTTGGGTGACTATCCTATTCTATTGTGTCAAATGAAAATGATTTTTTAGACAATAAAAAATAGTGTATGTCTTACTCCAAGATCAAAAGGAAATTTTAACCTAAATAATATTTACAAGAAAACTGGTTTCCTCAATTTTTCTTTTGGTCATAGACTAGACTACCTTCAAAATATCATATGATTTTTAATAACATTTAATCTTAGTTCCATATATGGAACCAAACACTACTCCAGATTCCTTTTTAACCTCTTACCAAAAAAAACTTGTTTATAAATTATTATAAAAATGTTAATTGTTTTAATATGTTTTATTATTTAAAATTAATTTAATAATAATAATAATAAAATATTAACATAAAATATTATCACAATACAAAACTACCCAAAAACTATGCAAAACCAACGAAGAATAAAACCATAATTTTAGCAAAATCAAGAAGAATAAAAAGTATAAAATGGAAGTATATAAAAAAACTTAAAATTCATTTAATAGATTTTTGGTTATTAATCCCCGTCGAAGGCATAGAGGGACTATAGATATCGATAATTCGTTGATTTCATATTAATATGTCCTTTGACTATACATTTTTTCATAATCTCTATTGTTCGAACTAGAGAACTAATAACATTATTTTTTATATAATAAAAAAAACCTTATATGTCATCATCTCATTGGAGAATAGTTTCGAAGTCTTATTGCGAGCTTCACTATTCCCAATGTCTTAAATGTTTATATATCCAAAGTTTTGAGCATCGATTTTCTTTTTTAATTTTTTAAGTTTTATTGAAGTGTTTACATACCGAAAGTTTTGAGCATCGACGCTCTTTTTAATTTTTTTTTTCTATTTATATTGAAATGTTTACATATTGAAAGTTTTGAGCATTGACACTCTTTTTGAGGTACTTGAATAGGCCTGACAGCTTAAATGTTTACATAGCGTGAGGCGCTTAAATAAGCCTCACAACCTTAAATGTTTACTTAAATAGGCCTCGCATAGTACATTTTTACTCGAATTTTTCCATACAATTTTGCAGTGAATTTGGACAATATTGTTGTCCACCGCCACTCGCATAGTCATCATATGTTTCATATTATTCTATTCTTGGAATGTAATTTAGTCATCACTGAAGATACATATATTCTTTACTAGTTCACTCATTGTTGCTTGTTCACTGGTTCATTGGTTCGTCAATTGTTGCTTGTTGTTTGGTTCAACTTTGCAAGGTTGAGGTCCCACACCTACAGTTGTACCTATTGGTTCTTTCTTAGTGGTTTGTTGCTTGCTTCTTGCTTTTGTTTGCTTTAAATTTTTAAGGTTGGAGTCTTGCACCCACAGTTGGAGCTGTTTTTTGCACTTTGCAGGGTTCAAGTCCCGCACCCGCAATTGGATCTGCGATTCTTTCATTCATCATTGATGAGTACGTTTCAATACCATAGTTTTATTCCAATTCATTGTTTATTGTTTATTGATTATAGTTTGCAAGTAATATTTTTTAAGTATTTATTCATCATTCTTATCCTGCAGACTTTCCATAGAAGTTGACATATATTTTTCTCTTGCTCTTAAATTTTCCTCCAATTTTTCCCCAGGCTCTACACCATGTGCATGCCAATTTCATTTTCACAACTCCGACTATAATTTTTTGTAGCATTACAAATCTTGGTCCTTTTCCATATGTGACGAAGTGGAAATATGATGCCTCAATTGAATACAAAAATTATTTAGACTTCGCACCTTGCCCTCGATGACATTCCCATCTTGCCTGGGAATGAGTACCTACCTATCCAATATGGGAATCAAATTAGTGTCTTTCACATGAAAAAGATGATGTAAAGCTTGTTTTCTTTGCAAAATGTTCTTTTAGAAGAAAAATATAGGTAGGTGTAGAAGGGCTACGTATGATACAATGGTAACCAAGATGCAAAAAAATTGCACATCATTGCCACACATTATCCATATTTGTTGGTGACATATTTCAGTAAGTTATAAAGAAAAAAGTTCTAGAACCTCGAATTCAAATCCTGGGTAATTCTAGGACCTGCTATTGCACTTTGCAGGGTTGAAATCCTGCACTCGTAATTGGACCTGTGATTCTGTTGTTCATAATTGACGAGTAAGTTTCAATACCATAGTTTCATTCATATTCATTATTTATTGTTTACTATTTACAGTTTGAAAATAAGAATTTTTAGGTATTTATTCATCACTCCTATGCTGCAGACTTTTCATAGAGATTGACATATCTTTCCCTCCTTCTCTTTAATTTTTCTCCAATGTTTTCTCCAAACTCTAAACCATATGTATGCTAATGTTGTGTGCACAACTCCGACTGTCATTTTTTCTAGAATTACAAATCCCAATCCTTTACCTTAGGTGACGAAGTGGAGATCTAACACATCAATTGAATAAGGAAATTCTTTAACCTTCCCACCATGCCATCGATGATATTCCCACCTTGCCTCGGAATGAGTACCTACATGCCTTTGCAAACTTTTCTTGTAGAAGAAAACTGTAGGTAGGTGTAGAAGGGATAAGTATGATACAAAGGTAACCAAGATGCAACAAAATTGCACACCATTGTTAGGAATTATCCATCTTTAATAGTGGAATATTTTAGTAAGTTATAAAGATATATTTCTAGGACCTGAAAGTTCCAGGACAGTGTCTACATTGTATAGGAATAGGAAAAGGAAAAAACAAGTTGATACCTTGGAAAATGATGACATTGACTACCTCATGAGAAAAGAGCCAGTAACATGTACTCGTTACTATAGACATAGAGTAAATGCTTTGAGGCACTTGATATGTAATGAATATACAGGAAACACTTCATATAATGCAGGTGGAATAATAGTCTACTCTGCATTATTGATTCATTTTAACAAGTCACATTTTCTTCCACTCAGAAATGAAATGTTAGATACCTTTTCAAAGATTTATGAAGAACTACAACTTGTGTTCACATATGAGACATACTTGATTGGAAGTCACTTCTTATATTCCAATGACAATCCACTGAGAAACATAAAACATGTCCAAACCAAATACTTTGGAGACCTTGATATGGTATTTTGTGGGGATCTTTACCAAGAACAAGCCATACAATATTATCTCATATTTGAGCAACCTATGGTCAACATGTAAACAATGACGCATGGATTTTGGAAAGACAACATAAAGTTCTTTGAATTACATACTACAATGCGCTAGACAAATGAAAATTTCATTGCAATTCTAAATAGAATGTAGACAAACAACCAAACATGTGATGACTTAACATATATCAGTTCAATTTGCATGCGACCTGCCCCAACCGACTGAACCTTCCCTTAGCTATTCTACAAGAATAAGGATGTTGCAGCACATAACAAGTATATGCTATCACTCATGCCTGAAAATGATATCATCATCAATTCAATTGATCTTGAAGAAGAAAACCATGGCAATGTACCATGCCACCAACATACGACAACTTTCCATTTGCAACTTGTCCTAAAATTATACATGATAGTTGAAATATATTCCAGGAATTATGATTCACAGGATGACCTAATGAATGGTGCATATGAAATAATCAAATCTTATACCAAAACCGAAAAAGTTGATGTCCTCTGGATTAAGTTGCATGACCCACACATTGTCCACTGACAAGACAACAAGTTAGATTATCTATATAATTCAAACACTTTGTGTGAATGCACACATATATTGTGAATATCAAAACCAATATCAACATCGACAAAGACAGGTCAACTGAATATTCAAAAACAATTTCCAATTCAACTGTCATTTGCACGTACAATGCACATATCACAAGGACTAACACTTTATAGTGATGGCTTTGACCCTGTTGGAATACAAATACATGGACTTGTATACAAAGCTCTGTCCCATGTTAGAAACACAGAGTCATTGTATTTTCTAAGTGCTCTTACAAAAGATAACTTCAAATTCAAATATAAAATTGATACTGAGATGCAACGCCTTCAGACCAGTGCAAAATGGCATCTGCAATATGATTACCTATCCATACAAACAAACTCATCTATATCAATTCTCTCACTTAAAACACACAAATTAAATGCACATATGAATGATATACTCAATGACTATGATAGAATGCAATCTGGTATTCTATGCTTGCACGAAACATACATGACATTATGCATGCAAAATACACAATTTTCAAATCACACTTTCATATCAAGTTACATTACGAATGGAGTGATGATATTAGTGACAAAACATATAACAATTTTGGATCATATGCATTTCGAAGAAAAATATGTTGAGATGGTGCTAGCAAGAGTAATTTTCCATGGATTACAAATTGCACTACTCAATTTCTACGTTGCTCCACGTGCAACATTGCCAACATAATGGATATTTTTTTCAAATGCATTACACCATTTAAATTTGAACGAAACCATTATCATTCTAGGAGACTTGAATGTTGACATGCTAAAAAATAGTTCCATAACAAAAGCATTGGAAAACTGCATGTGCAATTACAATATCCACTTTCTTTTGGTTAAGTTAAAACATCTACAAAACACACTTATTGACCATGTATGGTCAAATGTGCCCATTTCATAATACACCCTCTTTATCTTAGACACATATTGGTTTGACCATGATACAATTTTTCTCGTACTTGAATTATGAAATATACATCAAACATATTACAAAATCATATTTCCATGTCTCAAAGCATATCTAGATACTTTGTTGCACAAAACCAAATAATTCAGGTAGGAGTATCCTACTTCTTAATATTTTCTGGCTTGTAATATATTTCTGCCAAGAAAAAATCTATATAACCACAACCATGGATCAAGAAAAACAAAGGTTCATGCTTCTAACTCTATATTTTATTCTATTCCTTTGATTCTCGTTTATTGTATGTACATATTACTTGTTTTCCCTTACATACCAACTTACAATCATGTTCGTTGTATTTTGTATGTTCGCACATTGAAACAAACATAATAACTCAAGAAGAAGAAGGACTCTTAAATACAAATGTAGAAGAAGAGATACAAAGGTGCATGATTTTACTCTTATTTTATATTTCATTGTTTTGTATTTCATTTATTGTATGTATATTTATTCTACTACTTTGCACCTAATTTATTGTATGTAGATACTACATATATGCCTACATAATAACTTATCTTCATGTCAACTATATTTTATGTACTTCTACATTGAAATAAATAGAACTGTATTTATTTTTTTACATGTCTTTCTACATACCAACTTACCTTCATGTCCATTGGATTTTTTGCATCACTACATTGAAAGAAACAGACTAGTTGGACAAGAGGGTGAAATATTATATGTTGCAACAGAGGAAGCTGAAGTACAATATTTGAAAATGTATACCAATAGTGATAGTAAATCAAACACACAAAATAAGTAGGTGAATAAAATATTTGACTAGAAAATGATGATTTGGCAACAATGGGCCTTTGTTGAGACTTCTCGGTTCCGAAAATTTCCCTCCCCTTTTCTATTTTCCCAATCTCTTTTATCGATTTTTTTCCCCTCTTATATACTTAACCGAATTCCCCTTTCTTTTTCCCCTCTACTTTCCCTTTCTGGTTACTTTACTTGGTTGTTTTTTCAAAAATGTCTAGGTGTGTAGGTTGGCTGACTCACGGGTTCACATTTCTACTCATGCTTCTATATCACTAGTCCGACTGACTGCTTCTGAATTCCATACTTAGCTACTTTTTAGATCGTGAGTTCCTAGGCTACTGGGCTTAAAATTTCACTTCTATTGTTCCATGTCCTGCAAACAACACCTCGAGTTCTGTGTTATACAAATTGACAGCCGAACTACCAGGCTGGTGGGCTCAAGATTGCACTTCTATTGTTCCATGAACTACAAAAAATGACCAGAGTTCCATGATATACAGATTGACCATTGGAATCCCCCATAATGCCCTGTTCCATGTTACACATTTTTGTACTCAAAATTTCTGAGACATACAATTTGACAGTCGGGTCCTCACGTCTTGATCTAAAAATGAAGAAGACTTGTAATCTTGAAAAATATTTGCAAGTAAAGTTTATGTGTTAAAAGAAAATGGATCAAATTTGCAACACATCATTAATAGAATTTACTCATTTAAGATGTAAATAAACAACAACATAATCAATGAACATAATCACATAACACAACAAATGATAAAGGAGTTCACCCCTCTCTTGGGCTACATCTCCTGGTCCAGCTTCCAATGGATCATTATTATTAATTTCTCAAAGTGCTCAAAAAAGTGATTTACAATGCTCAAGTTGACCAACAGACCACTCCAATGGCTTCAGAGCGTCCAAAAACCCCTAGCTAGGCTTTTTCGACACCTCGTTTGGCCAAAAAACGAAGAAGTTAGGCTTCCTGGAAGTCCCCCCTTCAAGCTTGTTGTCTCTGCATCTAAAAATTGCACCCTTGTTCATTCAACCTAGCACACACGCTATTTAAAGCATAAAAAACCCGACACCGAACGCAACCACGCCAATGGTGCAAACTGTAGGACGGTTATGGGCGCACCAACCCCTAACCGCTAAGCTCTCGGGCATATGGGTTGTCCATACGATCGCGCTCTATAAGAAAAAGGGCTAACCTTTATGAGCCAACAGTTAAGCGCCAAGTGTCAGGCGCATTGAAACCATGCTAACCATTTGAACACTCCCACGTGCTCTGTGGCAAGGTCACATGCCATGGGTCATGTGACCGGAGGCGCAACCATTTGCCATATGTAAAACCCACGCGCTTTGCAACTGTGGTCATAGGTGGAACCGGGGTTGGGCTCCGTGTGTAACACCAACTCCCGCATATAGTAATGGTCATATGTATTAAAGCAATAGAACCGTGGGTTGGGGCTAAGCCCCAGCCCGACCCCCTGTCATTTACAACATAATTCAAATTGAAATATATTTTAAAACATATGGTTAATAAGGAACACCGTGTGGGCTAGTGGTAGCCTGCACTCTACCAAAATGCAGAACCATAGGGGAGGTCTAGGGTTCAACCCCCACAAACTCCATAACATTTTGAATAACAAACCATTGCCAATAATGGGGTGCCATGTGGCAGCCCATGACTGGGCCACGTGGCACCCAAACACTTGTCAAAAATGATGCCACGTGTTAGAATATTATTCGTCCTCAGCTACCAATCAAAATCTTCCACATCATCACATTCCATGTCAGCATATGGACGTACAAACTCTACCACATCATTGTACGACCCTGCCATGTCAGCCTGTACAGACTGCACAGTCAACATCCTTTTTTTTTTCCCCTGTTTGATGATTCGAACAGATCATAATATCTCTCGCTCCCGACGTCCGTTTGAAACAAAACGAGTTGCATTGGGTTCATAACGACAAGACCTATGCTCTCGTTCGATTTGAAGTGATTCCAAGAACTTTGAATTTTTGAGCAAAATTTGATCCCCTGATCACGTCTCCTGAGTACCCCTTGACACCTTATTTCATACTCCACCCCCTTCGATCCTGTATGTGACATATAGAATAATTATGAACAATATAAAATGCCCATGATTATTTAGTCATTTTGATATTCATGTACACATGCTTGCCTCAGAAAAAGTTGGACGAGTGACATGGGCATGAGTAGTCGATCATCGCAAGCATCAACAAAACGACAAGGCCAAAGGTAGATATTCATACATTATGATCCTACTATGTTTACCAAACAAATATCATGAGTTCTTTATTCATCTATTCCATTATAAATATGTTGATGTCATATACAACACATGCTTTTCAGTTCATAAGAAGTATCGACGAGCACAAGTGAAACACCCAACATAGTGCAAGCTCCACAGACTAAGAGGTATGGTTACAAAACTTTGACCTGCATACTTCATCCAAATTGTGCATCTACTTGTACATTTATACCAAATTTTTTTTTTGATACAAACTGCGAGTCACATTACAAACTGGACAATTGTTTGTCGGGGAAATAATGACCATGTATAACACCTACTTATACAAGGAAAACAAAAATCGATGCATTATGTGTGCTGACATGACAAACAAAGAAGCCATGATGACAGTCACATTGACTATCCCTACACAACTTGTCGAGAAATATGCAAATAAGATCTTTCCACGTAATGGGATATCCATTAAAAATTTAAATATATTACAAATTTTAAAAATATCACTAAAAGAGAGGCAATCACAGAAACATAGAGACACACATATTATCCTAAAAAACCCTCATGGGGGAGAAAACCCAATAAAAAATTTCTCAATATAGATAGACCAAAGAGTGAACAAAAGATCCTCCTCTACTCCTTCACTAGGAAGAGTAACACACCACTTAACCAAAAAATACTAAGACATAGACCAAGAACCCTCCTTGATGTCAGACTTAGATGGAGTAGAAGTTCCTCCAAGACTTGCACACTTCATCATAACTGGAGAGCTAGTGTGGTGAGTGTGTTAAAATGAGACATCATCCTCACATATAAATACAAGTTGTGAGGTGGCGCTAGGATTGTGTCTCTTCACTTGGTGGAGCTGAATTCTCCTAGAAGTGGCTAAAATCACTTTCCAATTATTAGGGGCCAACTTTACAAATACCGCCATACATGTTAGAACAAGATTTTCCTCACCCTATGCAATCTTGAAGAGAAGGCCTTATTCCATTTCCCTATGCAGACTTACTTTCCCTGATTAATGAAGCCAGAGACAAAAATAGATATTTTTCCACTTGTATGTACCTTGCAAGTTATACAACATGCGTATACACTGGCTACTCCACTACAACTCGCATACATCGAGATTTGTGCCAAAAAATAAAAAATAAATGTCAGGTTTCCATGTCACGACAAAAGATCCTTGATCCTTGGCCTTCCATATACTGGAAATGTTCTGACTCAGCCCTTCATTTGCATTTTGAAGGCTATAAAGAAGCCAATTCCAAGCTATGGAAAAGGAGAGTGAATTCAACTTTGAGAACAAAGTTACTCTGGAGAAATTATTACTCCATTATTGAGTCTGCATCCCTTTGTCCTTTAAGTCTGAACACAATTTTCAACTCCCAAGCTCTTCCCTTATTGATGGATAACCTTTTTGTATCCCTTATATGAGATTGCATTTTGTGGAGGATTGAAGTGGTGGAGGCCCAGTTGGAAGGAACTCAATTTCTCGGTTCTGAACTATGCCGATACAGAAATTTGTAATGTTATCACTTTTGTTGATCACTTATTAATAGAAATACTCCTTTCCCATCCAGTTGATATCTTGAAAATATATGTATTATGATCCATGGGCATGTTTGTTTTGAATATTAATGGATTATGCTATATAATGTGCTAACCTCTTATATTATCACTATATACTTGCTTTTCTTGTTTGTTGATAATTTGTTGCAGGTATAACGTTTTGGGTCAAAGTTCTCAACGGTGGAAATAGTCAAATGTTTGGACGAGGTAGACCTCTTCCTTACCTCCTTTACGCATTAGTTTATAAAACATATGTTGGAATTGAGTCGATTTCTACAGTCACTCCTGTCTATTGTGGTTCTCCCTAACTATAGAAATATT
This sequence comes from Picea glauca, assembly GCA_000966675.3. Taxonomy (NCBI): domain Eukaryota; kingdom Viridiplantae; phylum Streptophyta; class Pinopsida; order Pinales; family Pinaceae; genus Picea; species Picea glauca. Next base: position 785,841 of record JZKD02S1673646.1, on the reverse strand, counting down.
TTCCTCGTAACAATACAAATACATGTTAACCAATCCACAAAAGGGGATTTGATCTTATACGATACCCAACTTGATCAATCCACAAAAGGGATTTGATCTATACAATAATGACTCAAATATAAGTAGAATATTCTTCAAAGTTACAATAATTCAACACATTGAAGTACCCTGTGAGATTTTTTATTTTTTTTTACATTGGTGTAAACTTCCCCATAGCCAAGGTCATGGGAGTAATATATTGGTATACCTTGAAATTTCTCCCATCCTTTGAACCATGGACTTGGGCTACCTTATTGTTTTTTTTCACTTATATTAATTCTCCTTGTTTTTTTTTATGATGTGTGTTCCTTTTTTAAAACTTATAAAATTAATGATTTGGATTTGCATCTAGTGTAGAAATTTGATCTTTCACCTTGCCTATCGAACAAAAAATTCAAGATGTTCAAATATTTTTATTATCTTTCAATTTACGTTCACATAAATTAATATAAACATGAACATAAAATTTATTGTAGTAAGAAACACACTTAAATTAGTAATAATCATAAACAAAAAATATGTTGGAATATTGAGAGGGGGGGTGGTGAATCAGTATTACCCCTTTTTCACAATTAGCAGTTACTTTTTATATTTGATTGATTACCGAAATAAATCAACAATGAATTGTATGAAAAATCAATTATATAAATATATTTAATAGGAATTACAAGGTTTTATAAAGAATAGTGATGGACACCAATCCTTTTTAGAGGACCAACTCTATGAGACACCAATCCTTTTTAGAGAACCAACTCTATGAGACACCAATCCCCTTCTTCAGGACACCAACCCTAGGAAGCACCAACTCCCTTGCATTTAGGGAAAAAACCCTAGGAAGCTCCAAATCCTTTATCTTGAGGGAACCAACCTTAGGAATATCCAAATCCTTTGTATTTATAATTTTCTTTGTAAGGATATGAATCCTTCCATGCTCCTCCCTTCCACCCTCACTTCATAAGAACCAATTGTTCTTCTTCTTGGAATTTGTTTCAATTTTGATCTTCTAATCTTGACTTTAGAGACACTTTCTTCTCACCACTCTTTCTTGTTTAAATACTCTTCCAACTTGTGTGAGATATGAAACATTGTATGCTTTTGCTTGGACCATCACATATATTCATTTTAAAACTAACAATAATCACTATTATTATTCAAAAATTATTGTTAGTTATTTTAACTTAGTGAGAGTGATTTTCGTAGATCGATCACAGGTATGGATCAATTTATTTTTAACTTAATTGTATGTCTCTACAAATATTGCATATATCGAGTTCTGCAGAGGCGCTTCCTTAAAACCATTTACATGTGACCATATGCGCAAAACCACAAATTATTAATTTAAGTGTTGCCTCTTCTTTAAACCTTTTCTTTTTAGCCCCCATATGTCCAGTGATGGGACCATGTTCTTCAGTACTTCATCCTTTAGGACTTCATTCCTTTGCAAACTTTCAAATATCCCGAAGTAGATTTCGCCGAAGTGCATATACGAAATTTCACTAGTAGATCAGACGTTATATATTTAATCTTCCGTGAATGAACGATCCTTACTTATCTATAGGCTTTAATCACAATCGATGATTACGACTTAATCAAGAGTTGATATGAACGGTTCTCGATTATACCAGAACCTTGGTGATTCGTGGCTCCTGAAATCTGGATTATGAATTCCTATGGAGTGATTACCTACCAAATAATTCATAAAGTGGTGATGACTACTTGTTGTCGGTTAACACCTCCACTTACACAATCCTTCCACTATGCTTGATCATTGGTTGAGAATGCTCCTAAAGTAGATCAATGGTTAGCGTTACTTCCTGATTTATGCTTACTCTATCTTTCCACTGTACTTGATCAATGACTATGACTTAATAAAATCTTGGGTGGATGATCCTTGTTTACTTCATGACTTCGGGGGCCTGGAGGCCTGGGTAATTATTGTTCCAATTTCCAGTGGAGTTTGTTAGCACTGGAATTGACTGTCTCCTGATCTGACAGTTGAGAATGATCCTGAAGTTATCTTAGATCAACAATCAATGTTGACTTCGGCCTTCGGCGCCTCGGGTGATTTATTCTACACATGCCTTCAATCTTCCAAAGTTCATTTCGTCGAAGTATATTAGATGGTTGGATTTCACTTGCACGATGAATGGTTATTGATCATTTCAAAACTTTGGGAGTTTAATAATTTTCTAGTGATGAAAACTCCCGAAGTACATACTCCTGGAGTGATTTAGCTACTAACGTCACTTATTGATGTGGCTTCCATGTGTCACTTAGATTCATGACTTACCCATACCTAAAATTCCAACTGCACCTTGACACTTGTCACCATCTGATTGCACCACATTTCCTTTCTGATGTAGTCTTGCTGACGTGGATCTCCTCATGTGGCACATGTTCTCCTCCTGGATCTAATGGTTGTCATAAATCTTGAAATGTATTTTAGATCAACGACTGAGAATGAATTCATCCTTTGATACTTCGGGTAAATTTACATGTTCTCAACCCTTTTCTACTAAAGTGGTTAGCACCGAAGTTGACCACTACTACCTTTGCATGCTCTGAATAGATCAACGGTCGATGGGTTTTCTAGATCCGACAGTTGACTGAAGTTCGTGACTTTGGGGCTTCGACCTTGGTATTTTCTTATCCTATCCTTCCACTTTACTCGATCCAATGGTTGGTATATTATCTGAAGTGTTCCTGGGATCAAATGACTCATGTCCACTTCAAGACTTCGACCTTCACTTAAACTCATATGTTATAAATCATTTTTCTCCAAAGTGGTCAACGCCAAAGTTGACCACTATTTTGATCCAATGATCATCATGTATTTCCTAGATCCGATGGTTCTCATTCACTTCGGGACTTCGAAGCTCCAACTTTCATCTTTTCTTATCCTATCCTTCCACTTTACTCATTCTAATGATCTTGGATTGTCCCGAAATAAGAATGAATGACTCTTGTGTGTCATATCTTTTGAGCTTCATGTGTGTCATCTCTTCCGAGCTTCTGATCTATTTCATTGTTATTTCTCATGATCTTTTTAATGATTTTTTTCTACATTTATTCATACCAAATCATCATTATAACGTAATGACATCTATTGTTGACATCAATGACAATATGTCCAACAATATCCCTCTTTATCATTGAGGAAAAAACACTAACGTCATACACAAACTCCCCCTATGATGATGTTTTTCTCCCACAAAGTTACTCTCGCCCTTTGACATCAATGGAAAAGGGTTGCTGCCCCTATGATTAATCTTCATCTGTATATATGCTACTAACAAGAATATGAACTCAGGTAAATCCCCCTGGAATCATGCTCTGCCTACCATAACTGAATGACTCCCCCTTTCAATCTTCTCTCTTTGGTTCTAAATTCTCTTCCCCTTTGTTTCTAAAAGGGTATTTCTTCTTGACAAGATCTATCCCCCTGTCATCTCTAGAGGATGCCAGGTTTACCACTATATAATCCTACTTTTTCCGCTGTGGATATTGTTGTCCTACTGGAGCACTGTGAAAATGAAGCTTATACTTTTCAAATGACCTTTTGACCTATCCATTTCATCTCATTGGTCTCTAACTAGATGTATCCATATTTATCCAAGATGCTTCTTTACTGCACACTTCTCTTAAAGTCATCCCATATAATTTATACTTTGCTTGCCACATGACTTGGCTTGCTGATATAATGTAATCTATTTCACTAGAATTAATCTAGTTATCCAACCAACTTAGGCACACATCGACCAACCAATACATATTTCATATTTTCTTTGTCACAACCATTGTCTCTAAAATTTCAGTTTCCAGTCTTTTAATTTTCAGACTTGTACTCAGTCTATCTTCATCATCACCTCACTGCTGCAGAATTTTCCATTCATTCCATTTATTACTCACATAGTAACTTCCATTTACGGTTTTTCCACTTATAACAATTCTGAGATAAATACATAACATGCATTGTTCCTGGGCAGATGAAGACCTACAATAAACTATGTTAGATCCCACATAGAGTTATATCATCAAACCATGATGCTTTCGATGATTCTATTCATTTTTATGTGATTCAATGCTCATAGGGGCATCAAGAGGAATGATTTTTAAGTCTTCCCTAATTTCTCCTTCCCTTTTTTTGTTTTTAATTTTTCTTTGAGAAGGAGTTTCAGTGGATCATTAAAATAGTCTTGAAAATTTTCTGAGATAATAATCACTCAATTCTTCTGGTTGTTCTACTATTGAAGATTAATAATCATCATCACTGTTATATGCACCCGAAGCTACTGTTGGACACACCTACCACA
>JZKD02S1673646.1:729354-764130 GCA_000966675.3 Picea glauca | reverse complement strand
GGGAGAGGAGGGATAATATGGGTAGATATAGGGAGAGAAGGGTGGCGGGATAGAGAGGGGGGATATTAATTACGGGAGGGAGAGAGAGAGAGGGAGAGATAAAGAGGGGGAGGCTACAAATATATGTGAGAGATGGGGAGGGGAGAAAGAGAGAGAGGAGGGACACACACACAAACACATTGAGAGAGAGGAGGGGAGTGGAAGAATATATATATATAGAGAGAGAGAGAGAGAGAGATAGAGGGAGGGACATGAAGAAAGTTGGAGAGATTTTAGATTTTACTCATAGTTAAACATTTCAATAAAGAAAAAAGAAGTAATCCCTGAGAGTTTTAGTTACAAAAGTAATAGATAATAATGATGCTCGTGCCTATTTTAATCGGGATTCTCACATAGAACCAACCAAGGATAATTTAAGGATGTAAATTTATCTTAGAATGTAGAAAGCCTGGTGAATCTTGCTAGTTCTTAAGATACAAAGTATAAAATGTGCGATATTATTATAAAAATATTCAAATTTCTAAGGATTTTATATAGTTTCTATAAAATTTGGTTTATTTTTAAAGTAAAATAATTTTATTCTATAGAATTTGGGTGAATCACTTTTTGAAAAATTGGAAATTGGTGAATCTTTTTTTGGGGAAAAAGCATTGAAAATTAACCCATGTGCTATATATAGCCCCTAACATTTTCCCTCGAACCACCTACTAGGGGAGATGGAGGGATACTATATCTCTCAAATTTACATTTCTTAGAATACAACATTGGTGTAGGTATAAGAATTGATAACAAAATTGAACTATTATCTTTAAGATTGACTTCAAGGCTAGCTATGTAGAATGGCGTTCAAAAATTACAAGTCATGGGTGATTCCAAGGTTTTTATAGATTGGATGGGAGGGGTATGTGATTTGGATAATTTCATTTTGAGGATTATATTTGAGGATATAACTCACCTTAAATATGATATTAATGACATCACCTTTCTACATGTCTACAAAGATCAAAACAAAAGTGTAAACTCATTATTCAAGGAGGGGTTGTTAATGGCTCCGAGTACATGGAAAATATGGGAGCAATAAGAATATATTTTGTCTAAGCTGTTTCTGATACATTTTCTTTATTCACGATTATGTTATTGAGAATAAGTATTTTTTGGCATAGATTATGTTTCTATTTATGGTCTAAGCTGAGATGTAGACAAATTTTGTAATTGTAAAATCCCTTTTTGAGTTTTTGTTTTTGAACTAGTTTTTACATGGAATATTGTATATTTGAATACAATTTTTATGGATTGTTTTCATTAGTATGTTTATAGTTGTTTGTTTGTTTGGTGGATAAGCTATAATTTTTTTATGCATACAACTCTAGAATCAACTTTGAGAATCTAGCAATGTTTTTTCCCCATGAGCTAGGTAAAATAGCTTCATTGAATCTCCTTTTTCATAACTCAAAAAAAAACACTTTCATTGAATCTATTTTTTTACGACTAAAAAATAGCTTTATTAATTCTTTTTGACAAAAAAAATAGATTCATTAATTTTGAAAAATCAAAATCTCTTTTTTCGTGATAGAAAAAAAATTGCTTCATTAATTTTGACTTTTATAGACTTTTTTGGATAAGATTCTTTGAAATTGTAAATGTAAAAATAACTAAGTTTTAAACAATGTTAAATTTCATTTATATAGAAAACTAAATATATTAACCAAGATACCATCGAAACTTTGCACAACTTACAATTTTCTAGGACTTGGATAATGTAACTTGAATATATTCTTCTAGGATGAAGTTATCTAAACCAAAGTACATTTTGTTGGACATATTGTCATTGATGTCAATAGTTGATGTCATTACGTTATAATGATGAGTTGGTATGAATAAATGAAGAAAATATTTATTAAAATGCTCACGAGAAATAGCAATGAAACAGATCAGAAGCTCAGAAGAGTTGACGCACATGAAGCACGGAAGAGATGATGCACATGAGTCGTTCATTCTTATTTTGGGACAATACAAGATCGTTAGATTGATTAAAGTGGAAGGATAGTATAAGCAAAGATGAAAGTTAGAGCCCCAAAGTCCCTAAGTGAATGAGGACCATTGGATCTCGACAATACATGATGGTCATTGGATCAAAATAGTGGTCAACTTCAGCATTGACCACTTCGATGAAAAAGGATTCAAAACATATGAGTTCACCCGAAGGCCGAAGTCCTGAAGTGGACATGATTCATCAAATCTGAGGAACACTTTGGATAATATACCAATTGTTGTATCGAGTAAAGTGGAAGGATAGGATAAGAAAATACCAAGGCCGAAGCCCCAGAGTCACTAACTTTTGTCAACCATCGGATATAGAAAAACCCTCAATCGTTGATCTATTCATAGCATGCCAAGGTATTAGTGGTCAACTTAGTCGCTCACCACTTTGGAATAAAAGGGTTGAGAACATGTAAATTCACCCAAAGTGTCGAAGGACGAATTTATTCTTAGTCGTCGATTCAAAATGCATTTTGGGAGTTATGACAATTGTTAGATACAGGAGGAGAACATGTGCCACATCAGGAGATCCACATCAGCAAGACTACATCAGCAAGGACACATGGCACAATCAGATGATGACAAGTGTCAAGGTGTATTTGACATTTCAGTTATGGGTAAGTCACGAATCTAAGTGACACGCAGTAGCCACTCAGTCAATGCCATGTCAAAAAGTGACGTCAGGAGATACGTCAATCTAGGAGTATGTACTTCAAAAATTTTCACCACCAGCAAATGCCCGGAGTCCTGAAGTTTTGAAATGATCAAGAACCATTCATCATGCAAGTGAAATCCAACCATTTGATCTACTTCAGAAGATTGAAGGCCTGTGTAGAAGAAATCACCTGAAGCACCGAAGGCCTAAGTCAATGTTGATCGTTGATCTAAGATAACTTCAGGAGCATTCTCAAACATCATATCAGGAGATAGTCAATTTCGACACTGACCAACTCCGTTGGAAATTGGAAGAACAATTACCCGGACCTCCAAAACTGTGAAGTATCGAAGTAAACAAGGACCATCCACCCAACCTTTGATTAAGTCATAGTCGTTGATCAAGTACGGTGAAAAGTTAGAGTAAGCATAAATAACAAAGTAGTGCTAACCATTGATCTACTTCAAGAGAATTCTCAACTGATGATCAATTATAGTGGAAGGATTGTGTAAGTGGAGATGTTAACCAACATTAAGTGGTCATCACCACTTTACGAATTATTCGGTAGGTAATCACTCCAAATAAATTGCTACTCCAGAGTTCAAGAGCCATGAATAGTTGAAGTTATGGAATGATCGACAATTGTTCATCTCAACTCTTTATTAAGTCATAATTGTTGATTGTGATTGAAGGCTCTAGATAAGTAAGGATCGTCCATTCACGGAAGATTAAATATGGAACGTCTGATCTACTAGTGAAATTTTGTATACGCACATCAAAAATATCTTCTTCGGGGTATTTGAAATGTTACAAAGGATTGAAGTCCTGAAGGATGAAGTACCAAAGAACACAATCCAAACACTAGACATATGGGGGCTAAAAAGAAAAGGGTCAAAGAAGAGGCAGTGCTTAAATTAATAAGCTCATGGTTTTGCGCATATGGTCACATGTAAATGGTTTGAAGGAAGCACCTTTACAGAACTCGATTTCTGCAATATTTGCAGAGATATGGAATCAAGTTAAATAAAAATCAATCCATACCTGTGATCAATCTACAAAAATCACTCTCACTAAGTTAAAATAATTAACAATAAAGTTTGAATAATAATAGTGATTATTGTTAATGTTAAAATGAAGAGATGTGATGGTCCAAAAAAAGGGTCACAATGTTTCATAGGTCACGCCAATTGGAAGAATATTTAAACGAGAAAGAGTGGTGAGAAGAAAGTGTCTCTGAAGTCAAGATCAAAAGATCAAAACAGAAACAAAGTCCAAGAAGAAGAAAAATTGGTTCTTATGAAGTGAGGGTGGAAGGGAAGAGCATGGAAGGATTCATATCCTTACTAATCAAATTATAAATACAAGGGAGTTGTAGCTTCCAATGGTTGGTTCCCTAAAGATAAGGTATTTGGAGCTTCCCAGGGTTGGTGCCCTAAATACAAGGGAGTTGGTGCTTCCTAGGGTTGGTTCCCTGAAGAACGGGATTGGTCTCTCCTAGATTTGGTGCTCTAAAAAGGATTGGTGTCCTTAAATATTTTTTATAAAACCTTGTAATTCCTATTAAACATATTTATATAATTGATTTTTCATACAATTAATTGTTGATTTATTGTGGAAATCAACAAAATATAAAAAGTAACTGGAAATTGTGAAAAAGGGGTAATATTGATTCACCCCTTCTCTCAGTATTCCAACAATTGGTATCAGAGCGAGTGCCTTCAGCACAGTCTAACAATTGGAGGGTAGATCCTGAAGATGGATCAACAAGAGGGAATGTCTAACAACAAAGAACCATTTCTCAATGGAGGAGGCCATGCTCTACGGAAAATAAGAATAAAAAAAATCATGTTGGCTCTTGATTTTGATATATGGAAATCTGTTGTAGATGGTTACACTGCACCAACTTCTCCACCCAAAGACACTGCAGGAAACAAATTCTGCAATAACAACGCAAGAGCAGTTAATGCAATTCTAGGAGGGTTGACAAATTCTATCTATGTAAAAGTTATTCATTGTAAATTAGCCAAAGAAATATGGGAAAAATTGGAGGATGTATATGAAGGATATAAGAAAGTCAAGGAATCCAAACTATAGACCTATAGAACTCATTTTGAAAATCTGAAAATGAAAGAAGAAGAAAATATTGTTGAGTACCTTCATAGGTTAGATGAAGTGGTTAATTCAATTAGAGCGGCGGGAAAAGAAATTATAGATAAACCTATTGTGCAAAAAATACTAAGGTCATTACCTATTAGATATTATGCAAAGGTTTCTACAATTGAAGATAGATATCATCTAAACACACTCACAGTTGATCATCTTCATGGAATTTTTACAACATATGAAATGAGAACAGGGAATGATAAATCAACAAAGATGAGGCAAGAGAAAAAGACTAATGATGAGTTATCATATATATCATATGTAGAAGAGGCCAACTTTATAAATAAACTCCAAAAAGGATTTGGAAAATATAAGGGAAAGTTACCTTACAAATGCTTCAACTGTGGAAGAATTGGACAATTTGCTAAAAAATGTCCCTATCCCAAGGAGGAGGAAAATGATGAAGAAGTTCACAACCAGAAAAACCAATACAAGAAGAAATTTTATAAGAAAAAGAAAAGCGTCTACTCTAAAGAAGAAATAAACTCTTCATACATAAGTGAAGATGAAGATTCAGAGATTCTATTTATGGGAATGAACACTCAAAATAATGATGTAGATGATGAATAAAATTTTGAATTTGAAGGAGAAGTGAACTTAGAAGAAGAAGTGATTAGTTCTATTGAGGAACTAAGAAAGTATGAAAGGAAGAACAAGCTACTTAGGGCACAACTTCAAGAATTTGAAGAATCACATCAAGAAGAAGAAATAGATTCATTAAGAACTATCAAAGAATCAGATCAGATCATCGATGATTTAAAATCCAAGCTCCTCGAAGCTAATAAAATTGAAGAAGTCATTTTAAAACAACTTAGTGATAAAAAACAAGCATGTGAGAAATTAGAAGCTGAGATTAAGTTGCTAAAAAGTGAACTTGAGAAAGAAAAGAAGAGATCAAAATTTGGAATAGTTCAAATATCTTGGATGAAATTCTTAGTATTCAAAGATCACCAAACAACAAGATTGGTTTGGGATACACCCAAGACTCAAATTTTACATCACAAGGATCTATCAAAATATCAATTAGTTATGCAAATGCTCTAAAGGGATCCTTAAGATGAGAATATAATAAGGAAAATATGATATCATTGAACACTGTTCCACATAAACAGAAATCAACATTCCCTACTAAAGTAAAAAATGATAGGAAGAAAACAATCACCACAAGGAATACCCCTAAACATCTATTTATTGGATACTTATAGTCTTGAAATAATTTTGGACATAAGGAAGTACACTCCAAAGCATATGGACAGTAAAATCATAGAAATATCAAAAGATATAAGAACAATAAGTACATGACAGAGAAGAGAAACTATAACTCATTTTCTCCCTTGCAAAAATTCAATATTGAATGCAAAAGATGAAACAACTATGTTCATAAAACAATAGAATGTAGATTACCAATGCAATCCCTAAAAAAAGGAAACCCTAACAAACAAAATAAGAAGACATGGAAAAGAAAATCTGAAGTATCAAACAAGAAAGATGATGAAAATATTGCTCCTAAAATTGATGAAATTAATAATAGGAGATTGTTGGGTAAAACTTATAATAAAGAATATAATAATCAAAGCTATGCATATAAAGTAGATCAAACTCAAGACATGAAAACTCCTAAAAAAAAAATTGACACAATTCCAAAACTTGATAATGTCATACAAGAAGATTATATATTACCCAACAAATGTAAATTAATAAAGGAATATTCTCAAAACAAGGATAAAGCAACTTATGGTGCACATAATAGTGATGATGATGATGATGAATATTCAACAGTAGAACAACTAGAATATTTCACTGATGATTATCTCAAAAACAATTCAATCATATTGTAATGGTCCACTAAAACTCCTTCTCAAAGAAAAATTAAAAACAAAAAAGGAAAAGAGAAATTAGGGAAGATTTAAAAAGCATTCATGTTGATGCTCCTATGAGCATTGAAGCACATAAAAATGAATAGGATCATCGAAAGAATCAAGGTTTGATGATATAAATCTATGCAGGATATGACATAGTTTATTGTAGGTCTTCATCTGCCCGGGAATAGTGCATGTTATGTATTGGTCTCATAATGGTTATTAGTGGACAACCCCTAAATGGAAGTTACTATGTGAGAAAAATGGAATGAATGTAAAATTTTGCAACAGTGAGGTGATGATGAAGATAGACTGAGAACAAGTCTGAAAATGAAAAGACTGGAAACTCAAATTTCATAGACAGTGGTTGTGATAGAGAAAATCTGAAAGATGTATTGGTTGGTCGATGTGTGCCTAAGTTGGTTGGATAACTAGATAAATTCTAGTGAAATAGATTACATTATATCAGCAAGCCAAGTCATGTGGAAAGCAAAGTATAAATTCTATGGGATTACTTTAAGAGCATTGTATAGTAAATACGCATCTTGGATAAAGATGGATACATATGGTTAGATATCAATGGGAAGCAATGGACAGGTCGAAAGGTCATTTGAAAAGTATACGCTTCAATTGCATAGTGTTCCAGTAGGATAACAGTATCCGTAGGGGAAATAGTAGGATTTATATAGTGGTATAGTTGGAATCCTATAGAGATGACAGGGGGAGAGATATTATCAAGAAGAACTACCCTTTTAGAAACAAAGGGGAAGAGAAGTTAGAAATAGAGAGAGAAGATTGACAGTGCAATTCATTCAGTTATGGCAAGTAGAGCATGATTGTAGGTGGAGTTACCCAAGTTCATATTCTTGTCAACAGCATACAGATAGATAAAGATTAATCATAGGGGGGGAAATCCTTTTCCATTGATGTCAAAGGGGGAGAGTAACTTCATGGGAGATTGTATGCAGTTAGTGTTTTTCCCTCAATGACAAAGGGGGAGATTGTTGGACATATTTTCATTGATGTCAACAGCCAATGTCATTACGTTATAGTGATTAGTTGGTATGAATAAATGCAGAAAATAGTTACTAAAAAGCTCAGGAGAAATAGTGATGAAACAGATCAGAAGCTCAAAAGAGATGATGCACATGAAGCTTAGAAGAGATGACAATCCAAGAGGAGTCGTTCATTCTTATTTTGAGACAATCCAAGATCATTAGATCGAGTAAAGTGGAAGGATGGGATAAGCACAGATGAAGGTCGGAGCCCTGAAGCCACGAAGTGAATGAAGACCAATGGATCTGGACAATACATGATGGTCGTTGGATCAGAATGCACTGACACCTTTGGCGAAAAAGGATTCATAAGATATGTGTTTACCCGAAGGTCGAAGTCCCAAAGTGGAAATGAGTCGTCCGATCCGAGGAACACTTCAAATAATATACCAACCATTAGATTGAGTAAAATGGAAGGATAGGATAGTAAAATACCAAGGTCGAAGCCCCGGAGTCACGAGCTCTCATCAACCGTCGGATCTAGAAAACCTCTTGATCGTTGATCTATTCAGAGTGCACCAAGGTAGGATTGGTCAAATTCGGTGCTAACCACTTTGGAAGAAAAGGATTGAGAACATGTAAATTCACCCGAAGCGTCGAAGGACGAAGTCATTATCAGTGGTTGATCTAAAATACATTTTGGTAGTTATGAAAACTATTAGATCCAGGAGGAGAACATGTGCCACATGAGGAGATCCACATCACCAAGACTATGTTAGCAAGGACATGTAGTGCAATCAGACGATTACAAGTGCCAAGGTGCAATTGGAATTTCAGGTATGGGTAAGTCATGAATCTAACTGGCACATGGCAGCCACTCAGTCAATGCCATGTCACAAAGTAAGGGTCAAATTGTATGTCTTGGAAATTTTGAGTGCAAAAATGTGTAACAAGGAATAGGGAATGATGGGGAAATCTGGTGTTCAATCTGTATATCGCGGAACTATGGGCATTTTTTGTAGGTCATGTAACAATAAAAGTTCAATATTGAGCCCATCAGCCCAGGAATTCGGTTGTCAAATTGTATATCGCGAAACTTTGGGTGTTGTTTGCAGGACACAAAACAATAGAAACGCAATTTTGAGCATGCCAGCCCGGGAACCCACGATCGACAAAGTAGCTAAGTATGGAATTGGGAAGTGGTTGGTTGGACTCGTGATATAGAAGAATGAGTAGAAATGTGAACTCATGAGTCGGCCAACCCACACACCTAGACATTTTCGGAAAAAAATGACCAAGTAAATTAACCAGAAAGGGAAAGTAGAGGGTAAAAAGAAAGGGGAGTTCGGTTAAGTATAGAAGAGGGAAAAAAAGGGATAAAAGAGACTGGGAAAATAGAAAAGGGGAGGGAAATTTTCGGAAGCGGGAAGTCTCAACAAAGGCCCATTGTTTCCAAATCATTGTTTTCTAGTCCAATATTTTATCCACCAACTCATTTTGTGTGTTTGATTTACTATCACTATTGGTATACCTTTTCAAAGATTTTACTTCACCTTCCTCTGATGTGGCATATAATATTTCATCCTCTTGTCCAATTAGTCTGTTTCTTTTAATGTAGCAATGCAGAAAATACAATGGACATGAAGGTAAGTTGGTATGTAGAAAGACATGTAAAAAAATAAATACAATTCTATTTATTTCAATGTAGCAGTACATAAAATACAGTTGACATGAAGATAATTTATTATGTAGGAAGATATGTAGTATCTACATACAATAAATTAGGTGCAAAGAAGTAGAATAAATATACACGCAATAAATGAAATACAAAACAATGAAACATGAAATAAGAGTAAAAGCATGCACCTTTGTATCTCTTATTCTACATTTGTAGTTAACAGTCCTTTGTCTTCTCAATTTATTATGTTTGTTTCAATGTGCGAATGCACAAAATACAATGAACATGATTGTAAGTTGGTATGTAAGGGAAAACAAATAATATGTACATACAGTAAATGAGAATCAAAGGAATAGAATAAAAGATAGAGTTAGAAGCATCAACCTTTGTTTTTCTTGATCCATGGTTGTGGTTATATAGAATTTTTCTTGGCAAAAATATATTACAATCCAGAAAACATTAAGAAGTTGGATAATCCTAGCTGAATTATTTGGTTTTGTGCAACAAAGTATCTAGATATGCTTTGAGCATGGAAATATGATTTTTTGATATGTTTGACATATATTTTATAATTCAAGTACGAGACAAATTGTATCATGGTCAAACCAATATGTGTCTAAGCTAAAAAGGGTGTATTGTGAAATGGGCACATTTGACCATACATGGTCAATAAGTGTGTTTTGTAGATGCTTTGTCTTAACCAAAAGAAAGTGGAGATTGTAATTTCACATGAAGTTTTCCAATTCTTTTGTTATGGAACTATTTTGTAGCATGCCAATATTGAAGTCTTCTAGAATGATAATGGTTTCGTTCAAATGTAAATCGTGCAATGCATTTGAAAAAAAAAATCATTATGTTGGCAATGTTGCACACGGAGCGGCATAGAAATTGAATAGTGAAATTTGCAATCCATGGAAAATTCTCTTGCTAGAACCATCTCAACATATTTTTCTTCGAAATGCATATGATCCAAAATTGTTATATGTTTTTTCACTGATATCATCACTCCATGCGTAATGTAACTTGATATGAAAGTGATTTGAAAATTGCTTATTTTGCATGCATAATGTCATGTATGTTTCTTGCAAGTGGAGAATTTCAGATTGCATTGTGTCATAGTCATTAAGTATATCGTTCATATGTTCATTTAATTTGTGCGTGTTAAGTGAGAGGATTGATACATATGAGTTTGTTTGTATGGATTGCTAATCATATTGAAAATTCCATTTTGCACTAGTTTGAAGGCGTTGCATCTCAGTATCAACTTTATATTTGACTTTGAAGTTATCTTTTGTAAGAGAGCTTAGCAAATACAAGGACTATATTTTTCTGACACAAGATAGATCTTTTTATACAAGTCCATGTATTTGTCTTCCAGCAGGGTTGAAGGCATCACTATCAAGTGTTAGTCATTGTGATCTGTGGATTGTACATGAAAATGAAAGTTGAATTGGAAACTATTTTCGAATCCTCAGTTGACCTATATTTGTCGATGTTGATATTGATTTTGATATTCATAATATAGGTGTCCATTCACGCAAAGTGTTTGAATTATATAAATAAGCTAACTTGTTGGCTTGTCGGTGGCCAATGTGTGGGTCATGGAACTTAATCCAGAGGACATAAAAATTTTATGTTTTGGTATAATCTTTGAGTATTTCACCTACACCATTCACTAGTCCATCCTGTGAATCATAGTTCCAAGCATATATTTCAACTAGCATGTCTAATTTCAGGACAAGTTGCAAACGAAAAGTTGTTGTTTGTTGGTGACATGGTACATTTCCATGGCTTTCTTCTTCAAGATCAATTGAATTGATGATAATATCACTTTCAGGAATGAGTGATATCATATACTTGTTATGTGTTGAAACATCCTTATTCTTGTAGAATAGGGAAGGGAAGGTTCGGTCGGTCGGGGCAGGTCGCATGCAACTTGAATTGATATATGTTAAGTCATCACATGTTTG
The DNA here is from genome assembly GCA_000966675.3 of Picea glauca. NCBI lineage: Eukaryota > Viridiplantae > Streptophyta > Pinopsida > Pinales > Pinaceae > Picea > Picea glauca. The sequence goes on along the minus strand of JZKD02S1673646.1, from coordinate 752,770 downwards.
GTTGTTTGTCTGCATTCTATTTAGAATTGCAACAAATTTTTCATTTGTCTAGTGCATTGTAGTATGCAATTCAAATAACTTTATGTTGTCTTTTTAAAATCCATTCGTCATTATTTGCATGTTGACCATAGGTTGTTCAAATATGAGAGAATATTGTATGGTTTGTGCCTGGTAAATATCCCCACAGAGTACCATATCAGGGTCTCCAAAGTATTTTGTTTGGACATGTTTTATGTTTCTAAGTCGATTGTCAATGGAATATAAGAAGCAACTTCCAATCAAGTATGTCTCATCTATAAACACAAGTTGTAGTTCTTCATAAATCTTTGACAAGGTATCTAACATTTATTTTCTGAGTAGAAGGAAATGTGACTTGTTAAAAGGCATCAATAATGCAGAGTGGACTCTTGTTCCACCTACATTATATGTAGATTTTCCTGCATATGCATTACATATAAAGTGCCTTAAATAATTTAATCTATGTCTATAGTAACGAGTACATGTTACTCACTCTTTTCTCATGAGGTAGTCAATGTCATCATTTTCCAAGGTATCATCTTGTTTTTTCCTTTTCCTCTTCCTATACAATGTAGACATTGTCCTGGAACTTTCAGGTACTAGAACTTTCTCTTTATAACTTACTGAAATATGTCACAGTTAAATATGGATAATTTTTGACAATGGTGTGCAATTTTGTTGCAGCTTGGTTACCTTTGTATCATACTTATCCCTTCTACACCTACGTGTAGTTTTCTTCTACAAGAAAATTTTGCAAAGGCATGTAGGTACTCATTCCCAGGCAAGGTGGGAATATCATCGAGGGCATGGTGGGAAGGCTAAAGAATTTCCTTATTCAATTGAGGCGTTAGATCTCCACTTCGTCACATAATATAAAGGACTGAGATTTGTAATGCTAGAAAAAATGACAGCCAGAGTTGTGCACACAAAATTGGCATGCATATGGTTCAAAGTTTGGAGAAAACATTGGAGCAAAATTTAAGAGTAGGAGGGAAAGATATACCAACCTCTATGGAAATTCTACAGCATAGGAGTGATGAATAAATACATAAACATTGTTATTTGCAAACTGTAAATAGTAAAGAGTAAAGAACAAATGTGAATGAAACTATGCTATTGAAACTTACTCACTAATGACGAACAATAGAATCGCAGGTCCAATTGCGAGTGCGGGATTTCAACCATGCAAAGTGCAATAGAAGGTCCTGGAATTACCCAAGATTTGCATTCCAGGTTCTGGAATTTTTTTCTTTATAACTTCCTAATATATGTCACCGACAAATATAGATAATTCCTGGCGATGGTGTGCAATTTTGTTGCAGCTTGGTTATCGTTGTATCATACCTATCCCTTATACACCTACCTGCAGTTTTCTTCTACAAGAACATTTTGCAAAGGAAAAAAGATTGACATCGTCTTTTTCATGTGAAAGACACAGGTTCGATTCCCATAAGGGATAGGTAGGTACTCATTCCAGAGCAAGCTAGGAATATCATTGAGGGCAAGGTGTGAAGGATAAAGAATTTCCTTATTCAATTGAGGCGTTATATTTCCACTTCGTCACATACGAAAAAGGACCGGGATTTGTAATGCTAGAAAAAATGACAGTAGGAGTTGTGAAGATGACATTGGCATGAACATGGTGTAGAGCCTGGGGAAAAATTGGAGGAAAATTTAAGAGCAGGAGAAAAAGATGTGTCAACCTCTATAGAAATTCTGCAGGATAAGAATGGTGAATAAATACTTAAACATTCTTACTTGCAAAATATAAACAATAAATAGTAAACAATGAATACGAATGAAACTATGGTATTGAAACTTACTCATCAATGATGAACGATATAATCGCAGGTCCAATTGTGGGAGTAGGACTTGAATGCTACAAAGTGCAAAAAACAGCTCCAACTGTGGGTGCATGAATCCAACCTTGCAAAGTTGAAGAAAATAAAAGCAAGAAGCAGGAAACAAACCAGTGAGAAAGAACCAACAGGTCCAACCTTGCAAAGTTGAACCAAACAGGACCTCAACCTTGCAAAGTTGAACCAAAAAACAACAAGCAACAACTGACGAACCAATGAACCAGTGAACAAGAAACAATCGGTAAACCAGTAAAGAATATATGTATCTTCAATGATGACTAAATTGCATTCCAAGAATAGAATAAATATGAAACATATGATGACTATGCAAGTGGCGGTGGACAACAATATTGTCCAAATTCACTGCAAGATTGTATGGAAAAATTCGAGGAAAAATGTATTATGCCAGACCTATTTAAGTAAGCATTTAAGGTTGTCAAGTATGTTTAAGGGCCTCACACTATGTAAACATTTAAGTTGTCATGCCTATTCAAGTACCTCAAAAAGAGTATCAATGCTCAAAACTTTTGGTATGTAAACATTTCAATATAAATAGAACAAAAAAAAAACGTTGATGCTCAAAACTTTCGATATGTAAACATTTCAATAAAAATAAAAAAAGAGCGTCAATGCTCAAAACTTTAGATATCTAAACATTTAAAACATTGGGAATAGCGAAGCTAGCAATAAGACTTCGAATCTATTCTCCAATGAGTTGATGACATATAAGGTTTTTTTCATTATATAAAAAATAATGTATTTAGTTCTCTAGTTCGAAGAATAGAGATTATGCAAAAAAATTATAGTCAAAGGACATATTAATATGAAGTCAATGAATTATCGATCTCTATAGTCCCTCTACCCCTAAGGACTAATAACCAAAAATTTGTTGATTTTGCTTAGTTTTGTATTGTGATAATATTTAATGTTAATATTTGTTTATTATTATTAAATTTATTTTAAATAATAAAACATATTAAAACAATTAACATGTTTATAATAATTTATAAACAAGTTTTTTTGGGGTAAGAGGTTAAAAATGTAGTGTTTGGTTTTATATATGGAATTAAGATTAAATTTTATTAAAAAGCATGTGATCTTTTGAAGGTTGTCTCTTCTATGACCAAAAGAAAAATTGAGGAAAGTTTTCTTGCAAATATTATTTAGGTTAAAATTTCCTTTTGATCTTGGAGTAAGACATACACTATTTTTTATTGTCTAAAAACTCATCTTCTTTTGACACAATAGAATAGGTTAGTCACCCAAACCTACAAACATTTAGTAAAAATATAAGTTTATGTCATTACTAATCACAAACAAATTATTTCCAATGCAAAATAATAACTAATAATAATTATCCTCACTACCAATTAACACTCACTTATAATAAATTTTACCACTTTCTAAACAAACAAACAAAAAAAATTCAAAAAATACATTTTGCTCGTAAAAACATCTTATATCATTTGAATATGTCAATGTAAAATACTACTAACTAAATTTTAATTTCAAAGAATTGCATGCACAAATTAAGGGAACTAAATATTTCAATTTGATCCACCACCCATATGTGTGTGATGTGATTACATGGACAAGTGGAGGGAACTAAATATTTTGATTTCATCCACCACCCATATATGTGAGATGTAAATGGTAAGAGAGTTATATTAATGAATTGACCAAAGTTTAAATAGTTTAAGTTTCGTACAAGGATGAGGATGGTTTGTGTAAACGTATGTGTTATAATTTGAAATTTTATTTCTATTAAATTTATTAATATAGGATAAAAAAATGATAAAGTGTATATTATTATTATTTATGTTTATTGTAATGATGATGTATTATATAAAAAATGAATTTGTTTAGATTTTTATTAAACATATTTTTAAATTTTAACAAAATGATATTATTTTAAGTTAAAACTTTTAAGAAAAAATATATTGATATTATTGTTATTGGATTATCTTTTATTTTTTATGTTTTTTTAATTATTAATTTTTTTTAACAAACATTTTAAAATTTTCAATTTTACAAAAATTTTAAATTTATTATTAATAATGATGAAATCAATACTACCATAATAAATTTAAAAAATAATATATCATGCAATTTTATATAATGATAATATTTTAAATAAATTTAATCTTATATTTAGGCATAATTTCAATTTACATTGAAAGTGAAATCAAAGTTGTTTGAATGTGCATCATGTTCTCTTCCTAAAATAAAAATAAAATTAGAAACGATCAAAAACACTTCTTATCTCACTTTCTTATTTTGAATCATTTTCTAAACTCCAAAGCTACGATTAAATTTTTTAAATATAAGCATAAATTGCTCAAATTGACCAAACACTTGTTTTATATTATTGTTCATAATATGAAGGTCTAGAGATTCCATTGTCCATATAAACTATTGTAACATAAAATAGCATAATCAATTAACAATATTTATAACATTGAATTTTATTATAGCTCTTGGTGAAATTGGCCAAACATAAAATAGCATATAAATTTTAGTTGACATGAAACAAAACATTTACATAACATTTACATTGGTTTAGAGATAAAAGAAATTATCATAGAATAGATTAAGGGAAAAATCAAGGTGGAAAACATGTTGTCATTTGAGGTTACAAAAAATTAATGAGGTTGTCATTTGTCATGTTGTTATTTTTATTTCTTTGGCTAAGACTTGGCGCATTCATCTTAGAACAGTATTTTGTTGGATACACTGACTTGATTCAGTTGACACGTTGAGCTGATTCTTTTTGTTTGACGTTATTTCCATTGATCACGGAGAAAGAGGAAGAGAGAACCGATATAGAAATAGGCTATTCAAACAAAGACTATTCCAATGATAAAGTACTCCCTATCTATTTATCATTGGAATAGTCTTTGTTTGTTTGTAATATTCTTTTTTTTCCGTTTCCCGAAAAAAGGAGTACTTCATTCTTTGTTTGTAAAGGAAGAGAGAAACGTGGACTTCATTCTTTGTTTGTAATAGTCTTTTTTTTTTCTGTTTCCCTTTCTGTCCTATCATCTTTCTTCTGTATAAAAGCTTCATTTATTTTCTTTCATGCATCCTTTTTAGGATATTCTTTGTTTGTAATTGTCTTTTTAGGATAGTCTTTTTATTTGTTTTTCTTACCTCACTGTACTTGATATTTGGTTTCATTTGTTTTTCTTATCTCACAGTATGTGATTTTCGTTTTTTACTGTAGATTTTGTTGGTAGATAAAGTTATGTCTAAGGATCTTTGTTTACGAATCACTAAATTTATAATTAATGTGATAATTAAATTTATGTTTACAAATCTCTAATCGTAATCGGAAGGTCTTTTTCCCAGAGCTTCGGCACCGTAGACATTTCAGTATAAGCTTCGGAAGGTCTTTTTTCCCAGAGCTTCGGCACCATAGACATAACACCAACTCAAAAAATGAAGGAGACAGGAGGCAAACTCCCAGGCGTGCATAGTTTAAGTTCAATCCAATTCTCTTGTTTCCAATTTGAGTTTAGTTATCTGGGTTACTCTAATATCCCAAACGGATTTCATTGAAATATTATTACCCTAAATGGTAAGGCACGAAAAGCTCAATTACAGTCAAGCTGGATTGTCAGGGCCGGCAGAATATATATATATATATATATATAAAAGAACGATGTCAACAATTTTATGTGTTTTTACGAAAGTAAGATGAAAATTCAAAATGGACATCTTTTTTTTAATTATTTTTAAATTACAGGATTTTGTATGTGAATGATGCTTTGAAACCATTGGTCCAAATTAAAAAAAAAAAAACGCATCTTATGAATTTGGTTTCTTGGGTCACTCGATTTTCTCGGTCACTTTGGTTATGAGATTGTTTGCCATACATATTTAATTACAGGTTTACTAAAGAGGTTGAAAGTTTTCTTCTCAGTTTATTTACCACTACCTCTTTTTTTTTCTCATTACTTACCATTCCCTCTTTTCTTTTTTTCCTCCTTTGTTTCTCTTTTTTCTCCTCATTTAGTGTTATATATAATGTAACCTCAACACTCTCACTTACACTGCCAGCTATTATGGACAGTTGTACTTTCATTTCTTGATTTGCTTGAGCTTATTTAGCTCAACTCTTTTCCCTTTTCTTAATGTATTGTTTTCCTCATATAATCAATATACTGAATACTATCTTTGTCCTTTCTTTGTATTCTCTGCTTCTCATTTTATCATGGTATCAGAGCTTCAGACGTAAGCCTCTTCACATAGACTGGAGAGTAGCCCGATCCTAAGTAGCGAAGAGATTAAACTGTCAACGAGAGCATAGGACATGATATTCTTCACGGAGCTTGGAGAACAACGCGCAATCCAAAATATGCTCTAAAGATCACTGCAGAAATAAAACGCGAGGAAGCAAAGCGCAATACGCTCGAAAGAATCGTGAGCATTTAAAGATTCGTGAAAGATTCATGAAGCAGAGTTGCAGAGAGTAGAAACAATTAAAGATACGTGAGTTCTTTAAAGAATTCGTGAAATTCTTTCCAATTCGTGAAAGATTCAAGAATTTCCTTCTTCAGGAGAAACTCTTTGCAGAAGCAGCAAAGAACACGCCAAAGAAGGAAAGAACAAGCATATGAAGCCATTAGATCATCCCTGTGAATAGATCTGAGCAATCGATCGAGTTCAGAAATGACGAGGAGCACGCAGAAAAGGCAAAATATTTTCAGCCGTTAGATTTAGCGCAGAGGACCGATAGTCATCGGATCCGGGAGAAAATGCATGAGGCTTAGTCCTCTAGAGCGCACAGGAGAAAAGCCGACTTGCGAAGTCACGAAATCCCAAAATCTTTGGGACCATCCATCAAGGAGGAAACGTGGCGAGATCTCGGCATTTCGCTGACTCGCAAGGAGTAAAGGTCAGAGCACACTGTGGTAAGAATTCGTGAATCGTGAAATCACGACTCGATCACAGTTGTCAATCAAAGAGAGGAATAGACCATCTATCTAGTGCCATCAGCATTTCGGGGATTGGGAGAACTGAGGTGCAAGTCGTTCAATTTCACAAAACGCAAAAACCCGAAATCATCTGAACTGTCCATTGGAAGGGACAGGTGGTGATCGTTCAAAACTTCACTGACTCGCAACTCAAAGGAGTCAACCAACAAAGTTTCAAGAACCTGCGATACATGAAATCGTGAAATAATCGCAGTCGTTGATCGAGCAAAGATCTGGACCGTGGATCCAACGCTATCACGATTTCGGCTACCGGGAAATCAGAGGTGAGAGTTCAGTGAACTCGCGATGCGCGAAACTCCGACATGATCTGAGCCGTTAGATCAGGAGGAGCATGAACCGTTGATTTGGGAGGCTCCAAAATTTTGACATTTCAGAATTCGGGGTTTGGAGAACACCGTGATGAGAGTTCAAGGGTCGCAAAATCCTGAAAGGATCTGGACTGTCAGATCATAGGAGGATTTGGACCTTCCATCTGCAACAAAGGATAGATCGGAATTTCGGGTTTCGATATTCCAAGGAGGAAAGGTTGGAGTTGCATCACAACTTCACAAACCACGAAATCCCGAAAAGTGGACCGTGGTCATAGCATTGTGGTTGTGTGGAGAAAGGATACGAGAGGAGCCGAGGGCTCGTTAATCCCCTTTCAGAGTTCAGGAATTAGAGAGTCAGGAGTGGCTCACACGCCAATACTCTCGAGGTCATGAAACGCGATGAGTTGTTTGTGGGATAAGCCAGTGGTCACGAATAGTGGTCACATGGGGAAGGAGCTCACGCTCAGTGCATATTTGCACAGGGCTGAGTTCGCATTTGGACCTATTCCGCCATTAGAGGGGCTACAGTTTTTGCAGAGTTACATTTGCTAAAGAACAGAGCTCAGAGCCCTGAATCAGTAGATCTTTCGCTCGGATAATCAGATCCAGCTAGATCAAAGTCAAAGAATTGGTTTACATAGCATTTTTTCGATCTAAATTCACTGCAAGAAATTTGAAGACTTAGTGTTATCACTGAAATTTCGTCCGCAAATGGTTACAGGAATCCAGCATCGTCAAACAGTTATGAGGTCACCCATGGACCAAAATTACCACAAAATCATTTTCAAAAGGTCCAAAACTATACAACCAGTTATAAAATTAAATTGTGCTATGACTACATAGGGCACGCGCGCACATGCGCTATCCAGAAACGCAGGAAAAGCGCACATGCACACGATGCGCGACTGTGGTCGCTAAAAGCCGCGCACATCTGAGAACGTCTCATTTATGAGATTTCTCGGCCTCCCATCCACTTCTGGTTCAACTTCCAAGTTGATTTGACACCCAAATCTCAACTGAATCCGACTAGGTGGCTGGTCAAAGTCCTAAAAATGCCATAAATAGCCTCTTTTCACACTATAAGTTGGTTGCACAATACCTCAAAGTGGTGCTATAAAACAAATCCATGGATGCACTTCATTTTCAAGGAATTCATTACAAGGTTATGCTGCTGCTATTCTTTTGGGGAATCCTCTTTTCTCATCAAGAGCATACTAGCATAATTACATTGGGCAATCCATCTCACCTCTTGAGTGGATTAGCTTGGGATTATTTCACCATTTCATTCAAAGTTGTAAGAAGAGCTTAGTTGTGGGGGTCCAAGAGCCCTCCCTTGGAGGAAGAAGAGACCCAAAGTCCTCTTTCTTCTTGGTGTTTTCTTTCACTAATATAATCCTTGCCATTGGTGACATGAGTCTTATTGGTTTTTTGTTCTTATGTCCTTATGCTCAATAGTTTAGTTGTTCTCTTATTTCTTAGTTTAATTCTTAGTTTGTTCTTTTATGTTTCTTTTTCTAACCCTTTCCTTTATAGTTGTCTTTCTTAGCTAACCCAACTAAGCTTGTAAGCACCTTTGTTTTGCTCATGTAGGTGACAAAAGAGGTGCAACAGATTGGCGACTCCACTGGGGAAAGGTATCAATTTCCTACCCCATTTGGGTTTTTCTATATCTTCATTTGGTTTATTTAACCTGCAGGTACCTTAACCAGCCCAAGCTGACCTGCAAAACATCCAATTCAAAATTGAATTGAGAGAATTTCATCCGAAATTTTCTTCACGGCCATGTGTCAATTGTGCACGGGTTTATTGGCCCACAGTTGCGCATCATGCGCATGTGCGCCAAAATTACAGTGTTGTTCTGTGCACCTATGCCCAAAAGTCTATTTTGGTCTGCACACAGGTGCTCAGTGTGCCTCTGTCTACTCTAAGACCCACACACCTATGCAGAAAAATACACATTGTAAGATTTTTTGTGATTTGGGGAAGGCCCCTAGCCTTCTTAAAAGTGATTTCATGCATATTGTAATCTGCACCACACTTAGTTCCCTCTTCTTATAAAGGGATTAGTCAAAACACATAGGCACTTATGGGGCTTAAAATCATTATTTCCTCTTTTGCTTTCATTTTTCCAAATGGATGGCTTGCTTTGACTAAAAGTATAAGTTGGAATCATTTGTAATCACATAAAACTTGCATTGGGACCAAAAGTTGGATAACAATCATTTAGTATGCTCTTCTCTCACACTTCAAAGTGACCTTGAGAATCAGAAAAAGGTTGTAGGACTATTTCATCTCCCTTAAAAAGACTAAAACCTTTAGGAGAGGACAACAGCCCCTTTGGGACTCCTCTTAGTTTATTTTTCAAACACATCTTAAGATTGTAACGGGCCCATACATGCCCACATGCTACAAAGATAGAATAGTGTTGAAATTTTCTTTCTTAGATTAAATCACTAAGGAAGTTTAAAGGTTTTGTAACGGGTCCATACATTCCCACATGATCACAATCTAGGATAGTTTTGAAGCTTTCTTAGATTAAATCACAATAGGGAATTAAAGGAATAGTAAAGGACCCACATGTCCACATGCTAGCTTCCCAGGGACTTTTGAAATACGCAAGGTTGTACCAAAGGCATTTATTTAATTAGGTAATCAACACTTGTAAGGACCAAGCGAAGTCCACATGTAGCAAGGTGACACCTAATTCATTAAAACATTGGCACACTTTTCACTCATTCACACACAATAGTCACTTATCACTCACATAGTTTTCCTCTCGAAACATGGTGGTCAAAGAAAGTTTCATCCAAAGGGATTTTGAAACACCCCACCCTTTTTTTTGACGAAACTATCCACTCCCATTTAATTTCAATGAGATTGGCTCACACCCCCAATCTCTCAAACAACCACATCTAAAAATTTTCTAAAAACTCACTAAGTTTTCCTCCACAGGAGGTGCCTAAAGAAATTTTTTAGTCTAGGTAGGATTTTGGGGATAGGCATCCAAATAACTCCCCATTATCTGGTTCTCACTTTGTCAAAACAATAGAAGTTGTCAAATAGGGAAATGTAAATCCTCCAAGTCAAATGTTCCTAACACCATAAGGCAGGGAGATACCCATGAAGGGTTGAAGGCCAAGGTCCGATTGTTCTATGCATCCCCCCTTGAGGCACCCACCTCTTGGACGGGATCTATCCCGTGAACCATTTCTTAGGCCGAAAATCTAAATGTCGCACTTTGGCCGAGGTACCTAGTGAACAAATTTTAGGACATCTACCCAGGTGGAAATTGTGGGCTGCAATTGCACCTTGATCGGATTTTGTGTGGCTATTGGAAAATATTGTCATCTCTTTCGGGATATGCCCCTTTTACCCCTCATTATAACTGATTACTTCATCCTTCACTAGTTTCTCTTCTGGTGACTTCAGACCCCACTATAGAGTACTATTGGAAGGTCCAGTGCTATTTGAGAGGAAGGACATTACGTATTTTAGGACACGAGCATTTGTTTTCTTTGATCCCCCATGCGGAAAAAACTCACTTATCCACATATATGCTTCTTTTTCAAAACACTTTATGTATGACGCATTTCTGATTACATTTTGATTCAGATATATATATTGTGTAAAGTTCAAAAAATCACAACAAAGGCTCTTGTTTATTTATTACTCTCACCACAATTTGCACACATCCACTCAGCTAGTCGGACATCATAGGGGACCCATATAACCCCCATCGTTCCATACGCTTGGTAAACCTCCCTCCTATTCTAGGGGGAGTCACTAGTCTTTCCAACTAATCGGCACCACCTTCACACACTCCAATGAGTGCCACTATCTTAGGATCATATTTTCTTGGTTCCACCTTACTTGGGTCCAATTCCTAAGGTCCACAATCCATGCACTCTCATTTACACAGAAGCGGGGGGGCAACTTACTCACAAGGGGGAAGTACCAACCCACCTAGTCCCCCTCAAGGGTCAGGTTCACAAACCACTCACACCATGGCTGGAACTAATCCTCCGCCACCACTATAGATGCCATATTTGGCCTCTCTTAACATACCATATCTAAGCAAACTCACAAATGATCCTATATTGCATGACCCCACATGGCCTCCAATGCCTACCAAACTACCTTCAGACATCCCCAAGTTTGAAGGCAAGGCAAAAGATGACCCTGCCAACCATGTCATGACTTTCCACTTATGGTGCTCTTCCAACAACATTATGGATGATTCCATCTAACTACGATTATTTCAATGCGCACTCACTGGCCCATCATCCAAATGTTATGTAGACGAAAAATTGGGGTCCCATGCAACTTTCAAGTCCTTGGCCAAAGCATTTTTTACCTTCTTCCAATTACCAATCCACCATGAGAATGGTCTTGAACTACTCTCTAATTTCAAAAAAACCTCAGCCAACCATATCACTGATCACATTCATGAATGGCATCGACGACATAGTTTGTGCAAAGTCGAAACCACCAAACAATAGTGCCTTGACTGTTTTTTCAGATCACTTGTCTCTCTCCTCTGTAAAGATGTAGCTTCCACCTTCCCTCAATCAGAAGAAGAAGCCATCAGTAAGGCTCAAAAATATGACCTCATCTATTCACAATCAAGGTACTTGTACATAGTGCTTCCTGACCTCCCAAAACCTATGCCATTCGGCCAAGACAAACCTAGGATGTCTCACTCAGCAAACAGATTGATTGGTAATACCACGCACCACAGTCCACAACCCCAACAACCACCAATGTATGGCACACCTCAATATCCATCGGCATATGGAGGAACCCCTTATTATCCTCCACCCCTTTATCAACAACCATACCCTGTTTCTATTCCTCCACCCATCAATGGGCCACTGTCGGCACCCATAATACACCCACCTATTCAAACAAGTTCTGGTACTCCCTCTACCTCAGCTTATACTCTAAGTACTAGAGAAAGTGCCACGCCTTCCTATGTACCTTACGGATCACAACTCCCACAGAATTTGTACTTTCCATTTCCTGGTCCTCCACCGCCCATGGCCCCACCACAAGGACACCCTCATGTTGGGGTGAATTTTTTTCAACCCTCTCCCATTCAGCAATAGCAAAATTTCAAATAGTTGAATACGGAAAATCCGACCCATCCATCGAATAATGCCAAAAAGAAAGAAAAAAACAGGAACAATAGCAACCCAGGTCAAGGCGAGAATCACCCCCAACAGAACCAACCTACTAGAGGCAACCAGAATCAAGGGAATCAGAACCCCCAGGGGGGAAATAGCAACAGGCGTCAAGGGAGAAATAACAATAATATTAGAACCACCTTCCCTTGTGACCTTTGCGGTAAGTTCGGTCATTATACTCATCATTTCCCCCAAATTGTTGATTTTAAATGGATGAAAGACTCAGGAAGTGTACCACATCTTCCAGCACCACCTGCCCCTCAGCAGGCCCCACAACAATACGTGAAACAACCACCCCCAGTCGTGCTGCAAAACCCCATTCCACACGAAGGTGTGATAAACAACCAATAGGATATGCAGCTTACCACACCACAGTTGGGATAGTATCTCAATCCAAACAATCCTGCAGATCGTATTATCCTCCTCACCAGTGAGGAAGAAATCCTTCTGCAAACACATAGTCGGCAATATCGTGCACCCGCTGAGTCTCCTCCCATTCCCCCAGAAACAATCCCAGCACCAACGGGACCCCTGTTGGTGATTCCTCACCCTAACGCAGAAACATCTCTTCGCATCCCATTGCGCAGGAATGTCCATAACCCACAGGCTAGGGCGGCTCATAATTATAGTTTGGTCAATGACTTAGCATAATCCCCGACTACCATGTCAGTCTTAGAAGTCCTTCAAACCTATCTCACTCAGTGGAAATCATTACTTTCTGCCTTGGGGGAAGTCGACCCCGTAGACACTCAACTCATCACATTTAATCTCAACAGTGGAGAACCTCCCCTTCTCGCTCTCATTTCTTTTCAAACCCCAGTGAAAATTTAGAACATTACAGTTCATTGGTGCATCATCGATGAAGGTGCATCCACATGCATTATGTCCAAGTCTGTATGGCAGAAACTTGGTTCCCCAGAAATCATACCATCTGCCATTACCTTAAGAGATTATGAAGGATGACCATATTCTCCTAAAGGGATCTTCCAAAATGTCCCTATAGAACTCGGGGGCAAGACCATTCTCATCGACATTGAAGTTATCGATGCCCCACTCAATTATAATATCTTGTTCAATCATAGTTACATGTACATTATGAAGGCAGTTGCCTCTTTCGTATTTCGAACCATGATGTTCCCCCATAATGGGAAGATCATTACCATTGACCAAGTTTCACATTATGAGCCTAACCCTTATGCCAACATCGATAACATTCTCCCTCTCATCCACACTAATCATGAAGCATACCCACTCATTGAAATGGGTCCCAGGATTTTCAAAGACCCCTTGTTGTTAGGAACTTACCATGGTGCACCACCACTCCTTCATCCTTCCAATCAGGTATGCGTCATATCATCCAAAGGAACTGACATGGAGGATACCCTTCCTCCCAGAGAGGCTTCTATCATATCTGACGTCCCACTAGTCCCAGAGCTCCTCCCTCATGAGCCTCCTGTGAACTCGTCGACTCCACCAGTTCACAATTTCACCTCTCCCCAAGGCCATATCCCAGTTTGGGAGACAGTTCCCCAAGGCATTACTCAAATCCCCTTCTTTTACCCTCCACCAAGCATACAAGCTTTCCAAGTATCCGCAACGCTTACTCTCCCTAATATGGTGTTGGCAATTCCAGTTTGGTATTTACATCCACCAGAGATGGTTCCTCAACCATTCCTTCCCCCCCAAATGGAAGGAATACCAATGACGATTCCCATACTCACTCCCACCATACCCTCTACACCCCCACTCACTAACCTTCCTACCACAGCTGGGGGCAGGCAAAAGAATAAGGAGCCCACAGCTCCACTCCCCCCACGCGTCCAACCTCCTTGCGTGCTATGTGAGAAAGATGGACACCCAACCAACAAATGTCCATCTCTACCCGAGTTACGTAACCTAATTCCACTCAATCAAACACCATCACCACTCACCACTGTATCAAGCATTGTCGCTACCTCCCCTAACTCAAGTAGCAAAGGGCTGTGAACCAAATTCGCTTGCGCTATATGTTTAGAATATGGCCATTATACACACCATTTCCCAGCACTACCTCACTTCCAACAGACATTAGTCGCAGTACGCCAAAGATTCCAAAATGAACCCAATCCAGCTACATCATCCCTACCAAACATCACTGACATCCATTATGTCACTACTTTAGTCAATGAACATATGAGGTGCCCTTGCTCTCTATGCAAATCCTTAGATCATTTTACATACCAATGTCCTATGATCATTGAATACAAGCGATGACAATTGACCCTGATTCAAACCCCTGTGCCCCCTACAGAATTGATGATTAAGATTACCTCATCACTAGAGGTTCTTCATATCATTTCTCCTGAACCAGAGGCACTCCCTATTCCTCCTTGGTTCTTGAATGACTTATCCGAGGATATACCCCCAAATCCCCCCAATTATCCCGCTCATTTCCCTACGGAAATTTTACATCCAACTACCACTGGTACTCCTCAGTACCTCGATATTTGGTTTATGATGAGTGAACCATTGCAATATCATTGCATCTTTTCCCCTGCTTCTTCATCACCAGAGGACAACCATATGGTGACAGCCACCGATATCACTCTTTATGATCCCTTGTATTCCTGCCAATTCCACTGCGATGAGGACATACTTGAAGAGTTAAACACCCTCGACTACCCATGGGATGCACTACACCATAGAGCGCTCTTCTTTCCATAGGAAGCCTTCACGCTTCCTAACCCACACCCATAAAAACCCTTGTACGACCCTTCGTACAGGCCCTGCCCACAAATTGAAAACCTACTTCTATGCAGGACGATAAGACTACTAACCTGAAGCTCATTGGTCCTGAATTGCCTGCCTCATTCTCCCGAAACCTCCAAATCTTCTCTAAATACCTCTCATCCAGTCACTCTGACAGCAAGTACAAATTAGGTGGCAATGTGGGCCTTACAACTATATATAGGCCTTTCCGCCAAACTTCCAAACACCATTCCGGGAGCTCCGAGTGTCCGTTTTTTTATCCATCTTCAGCCACGAGATCAGCATCCTGTCATCTACATCAAGACAATCCCTGGGCCTTTTTTAATCCTTAGCCCCTGGGGAACCATTTTTTCATACCCCGTCCAGGTACGCATACTCATGTTCAAAATTTTCAAATAAATGCTTATATGTTCGATTCTCTTCAGATATTGTTCACGTCGGGTATTTGGTTTTCATGTGTGTAGGTACTTGGTCATCATACATCAGCGCAACCCCTTCAGGTATATAATCAACATTGGCATGTAATCATTCCCTCTGAATCTCAATTTCATCTCTAGTCACACCCTCTGAAATTTGCCTTTAGGATCCCCATCTTCGGCTCTGTAGTACTGAAAACTCCATTGCATTTTAGGTATTGTTACCCAGTAGCACTCTCCCCCACATGAGTTGTCCCATTCATAGCACCCTTTGGCACTCTGACACTCATGTTTTTTTTCAACCCTTTAGGGATGGGAGTCCCAATAGTCTTACATCATGTCATGAATCAGCCACATACTCCTTCTCCTCATTGTGCTAGCTTTCCCAATGGACTCCCAGATTATCTCATCATGGTTCTATTTTGACTGCACCTCTGCAGTATCATTAACCCTCCATTTCATCTACAATCATTTTTATCCTCCGCAAATTTCCCTCCAATCTACCTCATACAGAAACCCACCCATGGGGCCCCCAACCTCCACCAGTTCTCCAAGCACATTGTGCCCTCACCAGCTCAACCATATTACATTGGGGCACTTGTTTCTGTATTTGTACACTCATCCCAAATTATTCTTTATAAATTGTAAAAAGCCTTTGTTTCTAGCATTTACATATCTTTTTGTCGTCACCTTTGGCAACCTTCTTCCCTTTCCTAGAAAATGCAACCCATGTTGCCCTTGGTTGGGGAACTCCTTATCATCTACTTCTATTGACATCGTCCATATACTCTGAGTATACCACCGGCCACTTACCTCTTCTCTCTGAGTTTTTCCACTATGTCCCACCTCTGGCACAACTTATCCACGTCTTGTTGTCCCCCTGACACTCGACCTAGTTGAACAGTTGTGGCCACTTATACTTCACATATACCCCCAACCAAGGGAAGTCTTGAATCTCCACATATCTTGACTTCTTCCATGTACCTCCTCCAGTTCCTAACCTCACCTAGTAGATTTCATGAATCCCTTTGCTTCTTGGAGTCGTGTCCCCCTTTTGTTGACATTAGCACAGTTTCCATAAGGGTGACAATATCTTGACTCTCATTACCTTTCCAATGAGAGGTCTCAAATGACACAGGGAGAACCACAATTGCTCCCTGTTGTCATTGACCCCTATAACATTTGACTTCAACACTTTCTCATATTATAGTGGGTCTTACTTTGCGACTATTGCAGTTATTTCTTATATTTTCCGAAGACCTATGAACTTGGTTGGGCTATCAATGTCTACATAATCCATGATACTTCTTACAGGTGTCATTGCCTACTATTTAGAGTATGTTCCTCCTCATAATTGTCTTCTACCTTTATCACTGTCGCCCCCGAGGGACCTACAGTTGTCTACATCAACACATTGCTTCAGTTACTATACAACACCATTCCTTTTTGAGTTACATGACACGAGCATGGGGCATGCCCACCTCGTTTGTACACAATTTATTTTTACACACCTTATGGAAGGTTGGGTCCTACAGGTTCCCTTCTCCCTCCAACGGGTCACTCTTGATACTCTCACTATCGCTCTCTCTTACAACAACATTCTCAGTAGATGAAACATTGATGTATTTTGTCTATACATATGCTCCTAACCTCATCCATCAAGGGGCATCTGTTATCACTGAAATTTCATCCGCAAATGGTTACAGGAATCCAGCATCGTCAAACAGTTATGAGGTCACCCATGGAAAAACATTACCACAAAATCATTTCCAAAAGGTCCAAAACTATGCAGTCAGTGATAAAATTAAAGTGCGCTATGACTACACAGGGCATGCACGCACATGCGCTATCCAGAAATGCAGGAAAAGTGCACATGTGCACGATGCACGACTGTGGTCGCTAAAATCCGTGCACATTTGAGAACGGCACATTTATGAGATTGGTCAGCCTCCCACCCACTTTTGGTTTAGCTTCCAAGTTGATTTGACACCCAAATATCTACTGAATCTGAATAGGTGATTGGTCAAAGACCTAAAAATGCCCTAAATAGCCTCTTTTCACACTATAAGTTGGTTGCACAATACCTCAAAGTGGTGCCATAAAACAAAGTCATGGGTGCACTTCATTTTCAAGGAATTCATTTGCAAGGTTATGTTGTTGCTATTCTCTTGGGGAATCCTCTTTTCTCATCAAGAGTGTACTAGCATCATTACATTGGGCAATCCATCTCACCTCTTGAGTGGATTAGCTTGGTATTCTTTCACCATTTCATTCAAAGTTGTAAGAAGAGATTAGTTGTGGGGGTCCAAGAGCCCTCCCTTGGAGGAAGAAGGGACCCAAAGTCCTCTTTATTCTTGATGTTTTCTTTCACTAATATAATCCTTGTCATTGGTGACATGAGTCTTATTGGTTTTTTGTTCTTATGTCCTTATGCTCAATAGTTTAGTTGTTCTTTTATTTCTTAGTTTAATTCTTAGTTTGTTCTTTTATGTTTCTTTTTATAACCCTTTCCTTTACAGTAGTCTTGCTTAGCTAACCCAACTAAGCTTGTAAGCACCTCTGTTTTTCTTATGTAGGTGACAATAGAGGCGCAACACCTAGTTTTACGCACAGGAAACAGGTAAACACAAAAAATTTTAACAATCTTTCTTGTTTTGTTAAATTTTTTAAAAGATGGCCACGTCTAGCAATTTAGGACCAGCTCAAGGTCTGATTCTTCTTGGAAAGAATTATGAGTTTTGGTCTCTTTGAATGAGATCCTTCTTGCAAGAACAAGAGTGTTGGGATCCAGTGGATCTTGGATATGTGGAACTAGATCCAGCAGACCTTACTTCCATGACCAACCAACAGAGAATTGCTCAGGAAACACAAAGGAACAGAGAAAACAAGGCAAAATTCTGGATTCAGAATTCAGTGGATGACTCAATTTTCTCAAAAATCACAGGCGTTGCTACTTCAAAACAGGCATGGGACATCCTTAAACCTTCCTACCAAGGAAATGACAGGGTCAAAACAGTCAAACTGCAGACCTTGAGGATGCAATTCGAGACTTTAAGAATGATAGAGTCTGAAAATGTTGATCAGTTTATGACCAGAGTCATGGGAATCGTGAACCAGATTAGATTGATTAGTGAATCCATCCCTGATCAATGCATTGTTGAGAAATTCCTTAGAAGTTTAACAAATAAATTTGAAATGTTCGTTACAGCAATCCTTTAATCCAAGGATCTGTCACGTTTTTCAATAGATGAACTAATTGGTTCCTTGTTGACACACGAGACCAAACTGCATATCACAGATGAGTCAATCGCCAATTCCTTCAAAACTCAATTCTCTTTTAGCACAGGGAGAGGAAGATGTCACCAAGGAAGAGGGAGAATTCCAAGTAACCCTCACTCAAATGGAGGTCATAGACAACAAAACCTGAATCAATCTTTCCAAGGTCACAGACAACAGAACCAGAATCAGAATTGTCAGCCTCAAAGAGGCAGAGGGAGAAGATCAAATGACAAATCAAGCATACAATGCTATTACTGCAAAATGTTTGGACACTATGAATCTGAATGTCGGAAGAAGACCATCTCTTAAGCAGAGCACATGTCTCAAATTATACAGGAGAAACCTCAGAAGGTATGTTTCTCTCATGTCACAAGACTGAAGAACAACATAAATATCTTTGGTTGTTGGACAGTGGATGTAGCAATCACATGACAGGTAACAAAGATTTCCTTTCATGCATTGATTCTTCAATTTCCTCTGATATTACACTTGGAAATGATACTTTAGTCAAAGTTCAAGGAAAAGGAATTGTACCTATTCTTACTAAACAAAATGTAAAGAAAGACATCAACAATGTCTACCGTGTTCCAGATCTGAAACATAACCTGTTAAGTGTAGGACAGCTCATTGAACATGGATATAAGGTACTTTTTGAGGGAGCATCATGTAGGATATATGATAAAACCCCTAGCAGAAAATTGATTTCTGAAATCCACATGACTCAGAATAGGATGTTTCCCCTGACCCTCAGAATTGCAAATCTGATCCAAACATATGCACAAAGTGCATCCACCCCCAATGAAACTATGGTTTGGCATACAAGATTTGGACATCTACCCTTTAAGAGTCTATGTCTTCTATAGAAGCACTCCATAGTCAAAGGTCTCCCTGTCTTCAAAGAGAAAAATCCCCCATGTGAGTCTTTCATACTTGGAAAACATAAGAGAACTAGTTTTCCACAGTCCTCCACTCAAGCCAAACAAAATCTTGAGCTTGTTCACACTGACCTATGTGGACCAATGCAGATAGAGTCAATAGGTGGTAGATTTTATTTTCTAACATTTATTGATGACTTTAGTAGAAAAATCTGGATCTATTTTCTCAGACACAAGTCTGAAACTTTTGCAAAATTCAAAGAATTCAAAGTAGAAGCTAAAAAATAGAGTGGAAAATATGTAAAATCAATCAGGTCAGATGGAGGAGGAGAATATGGCTCCAAAGAATTTGCAAATTTCTGAAAATCACAAGGTATCATCATGCAAACTACAGCCAGGTATAGTCCACAAAAAAATGAAGTGGTTGAAAGGAAAAATCAGACAATAATGAACATGGCAAGAAGCCTACTCAAAGAGAATTTTTTTTCAAACACCTTTTGGGTTGAAGCAATGTCATGCTCAACTTATCTCTTGAATAGATCTCCAACCACCAGTCTAAAGATGAAGGTCCCTCAAGAATCATGGAGTGGGACAAAGCTAAATGTTTCTCATCTAAGGACATTTGGATGCATATCATACACTCACATACCTTCTGAATTAAGGAAGAAACTGGATGACAAAAGTGAGAAATGTATCTTTACTGGCTACAGCAAAACATCAAAATCTTATAGGCTTTACAATCCAATCTCAAAGAAACTAATTCTCAGCAAAGATGTAAAATTTCTGGAAAATCAACTCTGGAAAGAATCTAAAAATCAGGAAATGGACAGTCAAAATCCATTGCTGCCCAGTCCTGAAAACGCAGAAAATTCAGGACAGCCAATACCTCAACCTACTCTTCCAATATTGCAGGTACAAGGACAATCTGAAAATTCTCAGCATCACTCAACTTCCAGCAGAGACTCATCCTCTGAACTTCAAAATTAGAGAACTCGAAGTTTGAGGGAAATCCATCAGCAGTTGGATGAAATTGAACATCACAACCTTTTTTTGTTAATTTCATGTCAACCCACGTCTTTTAAAGAAGCAACTAAGGAGCCACATTGGATTCAAGACATGAACCAAGAGATTGAATCCATTGAGAAGAACAAGACATGGGATCTTTTTGATTTTCCCAGACACAAGAAAAGTATTGGTGTCAAGTGGGTTTACAAAACTAAACTCAATGAAAAGGGGCAGATTGAAAAGCACAAGGCAAGACTTGTTGCTAAAGGATTCTCACAACAACCAAGCACTAATTATGGTGAAACTTTTTCTCCAGTAGCAAGGTTAGACATTGTAAGGACTCTCTTATCCATAGAAGCTCAACACAAATGGCAAGTATACCAGATGGATGTCAAGTCATCTTTCCTAAATGGTATCTTAGAAGAAGAGGTCTATGTGGATCAACCACCTGGATTTGAAGTCCAAGAGCAGCCAACAAAAGTGTATCGGTTGAAGAAATCCTTGTATGGCTTAAAACAAGCTCCAAGAGCTTGGTACAGCAGAATTGACACTTACCTGATCAAAAGTGGTTTCAGCAGAAGCCCAAATGAGCCAACTTTATACACCAAAATGGATCATCATGGTAAAATTATGATTGTATGTTTATAAGTTGATGACATGATATATACTAGAAATCTTGAGTTAACAAGTTTTAAACATGCCATGCAATATGAGTTTGAAATGACATATCTTGGCATAATGAAATATTTTCTAGGAATTGAGGTTGATCAATCAACCAAAGGCATTTTTGTTTGTCAACAAAAGTATGCAGGAGACATCATCAAAAGATTTTGCATGGAAGAGTGCAATCCAGCAAAACTCCTCTACCCCTAGGCACAAAATTGAGGAAGAAAGATGAAGGACCTACAGTGGATTCTACCATGTACAAAAGATTAATAGGAAGTTTGTTATATCTTACAGCAACTAGGCCTGATATAATGTATGCAGTCAGCCTTGTTTCCAAGTTTATGGAATCCCCCAAAGATTCTCACTGGAATATGGCAAAAAGGATTCTAAGATATGTTGCAGGAACTCTTAATTTTGGCTTATTGTACACTCATTCTGATTATAATCTTCTCTCTAGTTACACAGATAGTGATTTTGCAAGAAGCCTAGATGACAGGAAAATCACCTCAGGACATGCTTTTCACCTGGGCGCAAACCTGATTTCATGGGCATCAAAGAAGCAACAAATTGTATCAATATATTCTGCAGAGGTAGAGTATGTCATTGCTACCTCATCTTCCTATCAAGATGTGTGGCTGAGAAGAATATTGAATGATATGTCACATGCAGAAAAGGAGCCAACTCCTATCTTCTGTGACAACACCTCAACAATTGCTCTATCCAAAAATCATGTGTTTCACAAGAAAAGCAAGCATATTGACACTCAATTTCACTTCATCCATGAGCTCATCAATAATGGTGACATAGCACTTCAATTTTGTGGCTCTTGAGATCAGCTCGTAGATATTTTCAGAAAACCACTGGGAAAATCCGTTTTTTATTTTCAGAGACAACACTTTGGCATTATCAGTGTTGATGTTTGTAACTATTGAGTTTAAGAGGGAGTGTTAAATATAATGTAACCTCAACAATTTGACTGTACACTGCTAGTTGTTCTGGACAGTTGTACTTTTGTTTCTTGATTTTCTTGAGCCTATTTAGCTTAGCTCTTTTCCCTTTTCTCAATGTACTCTTTTCCTCATATAATCAATATATTGAATACTATCTCTGCCCTTTCTCTATATTCTCTCCTTCTCATTTTATCATTTAGCACTAGTTTTTTTTTCCATTGTCTCTCCTTCTTGTACCTATAAAAGAGCCTTGATTTCTCGATTTCCACACCATTGCATCCAATTTCACCTACAATTCAATTCAATTCACATATATCACATCAAATTTACTCCATCCATGCATTTCATTTATGTAGTTTAATTGATATTCCACTCTACAAATCCACGTGATTTATTTAGTACCCATATGCTATGTGATGCCATACACATTATGGCATTCACTTATATGTGACAAGTAATCATTCATCCACTAGGCATGCCTCACAATTCGAAAAGGACCGGGAGACTTGCACATGAAAAATTTGAATCTTAGGTTGTTCATTCACTCAATCCACTTGATAAATATTATATGTTATGATTGGATTCGATGTGTAAGAATTTATATGTAATTGTGTGACCATCCAAAATTTCACATAGGAGTCATAAACCTCTAGTATGTCCCTTTTCATGGGCCATCGGATCTTAAAACCCTAAGGAATAAAAAAAAAAAAAATTATTGCTTAAATTAATTTCTCAGATTTTGAAGATTACGTAAATGATTGTTTTGTTTGGATGTTTTTTTAGTGAAGTGTTTTGAAAATGACACATACTTGTTGATTGTTTTAGTGTTTCATATTTAGGTTAGAAAGGTTATTTTCTTTTAAATGGTGGGATACTAAGAGAGGGGGTGATATAGAGAGGGAGGGTGGGACATAGGTAGGGGAGAGGGATAGGGAAGGAGCCTAAGAGACAGAGACATAGAAAGAGGGAGATACAGAGACATGGAAATGGAGGGAGGGAGAGGGAGGAAGGTGGAGAGAGGGGAAGAGAGAGGGGTAAACAAGGAAGGAGAGAGAGAGTGAAAGATGGGGGAGGGAGAGAGGGAGAATGAGGGTGAGGGAGAGGGAGGA
>JZKD02S1673646.1:714348-729304 GCA_000966675.3 Picea glauca | reverse complement strand
TAGAGGGGTAGAGATAGAGAGAGGTAGGGGGAAGAGAGAAGGTGGGATAGAGAGGGGTGGGAGAGGGAGGTAGGTTGATGGAAGAATATGTATTAAGAAAGACACAGGGTGTGTTTTAATGAAAAACACATAGAATACTTCAGGTAAGATTGCAAGGTAAGATCATGGAATCATTGAGTAAAATCCAAGGAAGAAGCTGAGAAAATTTTTATGAAAATCACAAAGCAAAGAAAATGATTTTTGTTGTACAAGCAATGGATTTGTTGGGAAAATAAATTATCCTTCACTTATTGTCCATGAACAGGAAAGAAGGGCATTTGAATCTAAATATTTAACACTGGATTGAAAGACAGTCAATTTGGCTCCTGTCCGACTGCTCAAGAACAGACTAATAACCTAAAGGATAAATGAATCAGAAGATAAAAACACAATTTCTTTGGTTTAAGACAATAAAAACGCAGAGTAAAATAAAATAATGGCTCGAGAACCCAAACATAGTCATCCTCGATAATAATAAAAACACATTAATAATCCCAACCAGAAACAGAAAATACAATAAAACACAATAATAAAACAAAGCTCAGAAACAAAAATTTAGTGACCCTTTTGCAATTTCACATGGTGCACTATCGCCCAGATAAAAATTCATATGCATAACTAAACGAGTCTTTTTCTTTTAACAACATCTAGGAAAGTGATCTTTCAACAATAAGAAATGCGTGAACAAGAAATTGAACTATCATTTATTACAAATTATGCACATGCATATCATAGCCAAATGAGAAGAACCGGAAGTGATTGTCTTGTGCTCGCGCTTTGTCCAACTCCAACTTGTCGACCGATGAGACCTCACTGGTACCTCCCAAACAACGCTAGGGGTAATCTTCTTCCCCCTGAGCCCCTCGAACCAAAAAGGGGCCACGCAGATGATACCAAAGAATGATACCACCCATCTCACCTCACAAGGTCGAGCTACCACTCGTTACTTGAGTTGGGTATCCCAACTCCCACAAGTGAAAACTCAGTCAAGATAAATTTCGACATCATAATGTTACGCAAGCCAAATGTGATCCATACTCCTCATCCTCGATCTCTTTTATAGACTTTCTTAGCCATTAGTTTCCCAAACCCTCATTAGATTCTTTTTTCATTTATTTAATTAGGAAAAACCTCATTCGTACACATGTCGCCCGATCCCCTAGTTGCACCAGAAATAAATTTTATTAATTAATTGAATTTGTCTATTTCCCTCACCCACCTAAAAGCGTTCCTAAAAATGCTCCTCGGTTTCCCATTATTCCCTTACAATTATTAAATGACTTGTGTCTTACTTAATTCCTAGTTGAGTTCATAAATAGAAAGTTCCAAGGGAGAGATTCCTTACTAAGTTAGACATTCATGTTTTTATTTAAGTTTCCCCTTTTCTTTAAGTTTCCCTTTTTCTTTAAGTTTCCTTCTTCATTTTTTTAAAGATTCCCCCTTTTTCATTTTTAACTAAAAATCAATTTAGCATGTGTAGATAAAAACAACCCTTTTCCCTTTTAACAAATTTAATCCTCCATTATATATTTTTTTGTTTAATAATTAAGTTTGAATTTCTTACCCCCATTCTTGTTACATGTTTTTTTTATTTTTTTCTTTAACCACATGTTCTGCTTAGACCTAGGTTTTAACTTCACTAGGTTGGGTGACAATTTTTAAGGGAAATTTTAATTATTAAACTTCTACTTATCACAACATTCATTTTAAGGACGATCAGGTCCTAAGGAGGCATAGTTTTTCTAGGCACTAGGTTTATTAACATACCAATTAAACTCGCGACATGCCCTTCAGCATGCACTACGTGCTCCAAGGGTGTCACTCGCCTCTTTATGTTTTCTTTGCATGATGTTCCCTTCAGGATGCACTACGTTCTCCAAGGGTTCCACTCGCCTCTTTCTATTTTATTTGTGCAACATACCCTTCAAGATGCACTACGTGCTCCAAGGGTGCCACTCACCTATTTATGTTTTATTTGTGCAACATGCCCTTCAAGATGCACTACGTTGTCCAAGGGTGCCACTCACCTCTTGACTGAATTTGGTAGATGTCAAAACCCTCAAGTCAATACTCCATCAGGTGATCTTTTGGGAGAACAAGGGCCTCTAAGGAATAAGTACCTTACCTTATTGCACGCCCCTTAGAATCATCATGAGAGACTGTCACATTCTTCCCTCATGGCATCGTGGTTCCTCTCGAACTAGGTAATCGTTAACCTACAGTTCGAGCCACGGCGGGAGTGCTATTAGGTTGTGGAAGGGTTGTTGCCACACCTCTCCCTCAATTTCTCTGGTTGTCGTGCCTGACCCCTTTACTCCAAATGTGAGTCTGGTCGACAAGCTATCGTCAGCCTACATCCATCAACGAATCATGCCAGCCATAACAATCAACATCATAATATCTAATCATATGTACATAGGTCACATCAACAACATTCAAACCCTAACAATCCACTCCCTCACTTGATCCGGAGTCCAAGGGGTTTCATCGATGTCTCAGAATCCTCAATGTCCAGAGTCCTACACACTCAGGAGAACCCAATTAATATCACCTTTATATGTAAATAAAACAAAATAACATATCATCCAATCCACAGTATCTCATAATCATAATCAAAACAGCCAATAGTATAACAACTTAGATCACTTGCACACAAGTGTCCTCAAAGAATAAGTCTTCTTAGTGTGTGCAAGAGAGGGATGTTACATACACCCCCTCTTGTTTTAAACTTCGTCCCAAAGTTTCACAGTATAAATGTGCCAAAATAAAGTGCATGACAAAATCATATGTATAGCTATTAAAAAAAAATGGAAATTGTTGACACATATCATATGCGTCGTTCCAAGTCGTCGAGTGTGGACTATAGTTGTCCCACTTGACCTTGACCTGATCTACTGTTCGACATTGTAGTTGTATATTTAAATGGTCCAAGGTGAAGAATGGCTCCGTCGTGAGCGCACCCTCCTTCAATACCTGTAAGTAACTCAAGTTAATAACATGTGTAGGATCACTAACATAATGTCTCCAAATAGAGACATGAAAAACATCATGCATACGCCTCAAAGAATCAGGCAAAGCTAGTTGATAGGACATGGGTGCCTTATTTTCCATAATCTCGAAAGGTCCCACGAACCTAGGAGAGATTTTATCACCCTTTCCAAACTTGATCGAACTCTTATGTGGTTTCACCCGCAAGAAGAATCGATTGCCAACTTCATAACTACGATCGAAACGATGTGCATCGGCATAACTCTTCTTTCGATCATGTGCTTCCCTAATCCTTTTTCTTATTGTTTGCACTTGATATTCCATTTATTGGATCGCTTCTAGTCCCACCAGGACTCTATCCTCAAGCCAAACCAAACTCAAAGGCGTTCGACACTGTCGCCCATAAAGAAACTCAAAAGGTGCCATCTTAATGGTGCTTTGATAACTGTTGTTATATGCGAATTCTACCAGTGGAAATAATTATTCCAAACACTTTTCTTGGTCCATCACATACATACACAACATATATTCCAATATTTGGTTTTTTCACTCGGTCTACCTGTTTGTTTCCGGGTGATAAGCAGTCCTAAGGTTAAGTTGGGTTCCCAAAGCCTCTTGAAAACTAGTCCAAAATTGTCTTGTAAACATCGATCCTCTATTGTATATAATCCTCTTAGGCATGCCATGAAGCCTCACAATCTCACTGATGAAAAATATAGTTATGTCACATGCCTGATACGTTGTACGCTTAGGGATAAAATGAGCACTCTTTGTTAGAGTGTCAATTACAACAAAAATTGAGTCGTGTCTCCTTGCCATTAGTGGAAATCCAGCAATGAAATCCATCGAAATGACCTCCCAATTCGATTCTAGAAGAGCATGTGGTTGTATTAATCCTATCGGATGTCTATGTTCAGCCTTCACCTGCTGACATTCTATACATCTTTCCACGTAGTTGACCATGTCTTCCTTCATTCTTTTCCAGAAGAATAAGGGTTTAAGGTCTGCCCTCATCTTTGTGACTCCTAGATGAGCCATGTACACTGCTCTATGAGCCTCATTTAGGATCAAAATTCTCAACTCGTCGTTGGGTGGTACGTAAATTTGACCCTTAAATCTCAATAATCCATCATTTTCCAAAGTAAATCCCTCAAATTTTGGTACCATCATTGTGTTTTGTTCGATAAAATCCTTGACCTCTTTGTACCAGTCATCGTCGCACTGTAAAGTTATAATATTTTCACATAGATTCATCTGAAGAGGAATTACTAAAAATATGTGTGGTCTCCAACTCAACGCATCTGCCACTCTATTCATTGTTCCTTTTATGTAATTAATCTCTAAATCATATTCACTAAGCAATTTCTACCAACGTAGTTGTCGCGTGTTCAAGTCGTTGCGCAAAGATGTGTTGTAGACCACAGTGGTCCATTTTTAGTTCAAATTTTTTTCCAATAAGGTAGTGTCTCCAAACTCTCAAGGCATAAAAAATGTCTAACAACTCCAAATCATGTGTTGCATAGTTCTTCTCATGACTTATCAACTTTCTCAAGATGTAAGCGATCACTCAACTATCTTGCATCGAGACTCTGCCTAATCTTTCCTTGGATGCGTCAATGCATACCAAGAAGTCTGGGTCCATGTCAGGGAACTTCATTATTGGTGTTGTCCTCAACAACTCCTTGAGCCTCTAAAATGCTTCCGTGCATTTCTCGGTCCAAACAAACTTCTTGTTCGTATTCTGTAATTCCATAATTGGATTTTCTATCTTTGAAAAACCCTCGACGAACCGTCAATAGTATCCCACTAAAACCATGAAGCTACGTACATTAGGGACATTCGTCGATGTAGGCCATTCCATAATATCCTCGACCTTTTCTGGATTCACAGTGATACCTTCACCGGAGATGACATTCCCTAATTAGTGAATCTTTGATTGATAAAATGAGAATTTCTACATCTTCCCAAAATATTTGTTCTCTCGTAGACATTGTACCACCACGCACAAGTGCTTGTCATTCTCCTCCATCATCTGAGAATATATCAAAATATCATCAATGAATACTTGGATGAAATTTTCCAAGTATTTGTAGAACACCTTGTTCATCAAGCTCATAAATACCCTAGGGGAGTTTGTTAGTCCCAACGGTAAAACAGTAAACTTGTAATGTCCAAACCTTGATCCGTAATTGGTGATACCTTGATCTCAAGTTGATTTTTGAAAACACCTTCGTGCCTTTCATCTGATCAAACAAATTTTCAATCCTTGGCAATGAATACTGACTCTTGATTGTTTCCTTGTTCAATTGACGAAGTCAATGCAGAGTCTCCATGACCCATCCTTCTTTTGTATGAAGATAATAGGCACACCCCATGGTGACACACTTGGGCATATGACTCCTAGGTCCAGCAACTCCTTCAGTTGCATTTTCAACTCCTGTAACTCCAGGGTTGACATCCAATAAGGCATTCTTGCTATAGTTTCAGTTCTCAATTTTAGGTCGATGGTAAATTCCAATTCCCTATCTGGCAGCATCCCAGGTAACTCCTCAAGGAAGAAGTCTGCAAACTCTCTCACCACCGGAAGATGTTCTAGACCTTCGGCTACTCCCTTATCATTTAACGCAAGGATCGCATAAATATTACATCCCTTGTGTATGTTCTTCCGTAGTTGCAAGGAAGAGATGAACCTCAGGGAGACTCCCTGTTTCCAACCTACCATCACGCGTCTTTGTCCCTTGTCATCGACCAAGCTCAATTGTTTCATCTTATAGTCGATTATCGCATCATCCAATTCCAACCAGTCCATACTGATCATGACATGTTAATATCCTAATATTGTGGTGTACATGTTGTCCCTTGTGACAAACTATCCCAAGTTAAGGCTATAGCCCATCACCCTCCATCCAACCTTTTGTTTGAATCTTGAAGACATTTCTACAAATATAAACTCATCCTGTTTGACTACCTTCACCTTAATTCTTTTTAGTGCTACACCAGAAACAAAAATGTTTGTAGCACCTAGATTTATCAAAATACTAAGGGTCTGGTCAGTGACGGTACCTGACGTCATGAGCACAATCGACTTGCACTCTCTCTGGCAGTTAATCATTGCCGCATGAATCTGATGGGCCTTGCCCAAATATCCCATGGTAGTGGGTACGACTAATCCAGATGCTCTGGTCCTTTCAACTGGGCATTCACATTGGTAATGTGGCTCTCCATATGTCCAATACCCTTTCATTTGTCCAGTACTCCCGGTACCTGAAGTACAAGCTGACAGCCCACCGACCTAGAACCTTGGTCTGTTATGTTGATCATCCCTAACTGTTGTTGTTGCAGTCGATGTTGTTGTGGTGATCTATAAGGATTCCATTGTTGAGGCATTGTTCATCATGGTGTAGTTTATGTGGATCCTCTCTGAGTGCCTCAAAATCCTGGTGAATGTCTAGTTGGTGTCTGATGCTGCAGCGCACCAGATGACACCTATCCCGCTGGTCTCGTTGGAGTCCTATTCTGAACCCTGTTGAAAAGTTCCTCCTCTGCTATGAGGGCCTTATGATCATCATCATGCAAGGTTTGAGGCATCTAAATCCTAACCTTTGCATAAATGTTGACATTAAGGCCAAAAACGAACTTGTTGACCTTAAGTTTCTCAGTATTCAAGTGTGGAGCATACCGAAGAAGCTCCATAAAATGGGCCTCATACTCGGGCACCATACGATCATAGTGTTGCAAGGCTTTGAACTCGTTGAGTTGACGCTCAATGAATTCCTCAAAATAATACCTCTCCTGGAACCGTTCCTCGGACATTTCCCATGACACATCTTCAAATGCCATGTTCAATTGTGGCAGGAGTGTCTTCCATCATAGAAGAGAGTTCCCCTTCATTTGAAATACCTCCTTGCAGACCTTCATGCTGGAGGTCATAATCATGAAGCATGAATCACATCGCCTTGCTCTCCAGCCATGCCTCGACATCTGATCCGTCCATGAAACTCATGGACTTGAGAACTTATCCCTCTCGAGATCTTGGTGAATTCTAACGGTACTATTTAGGGTGCGATGTGGACCCTTAGGGGTACAGATGCCTTGGCCTCATCTCAGTACAGATGGTTAATAAAGGCCTCTGACATTCCTTGGAAGGACCTTGTCAGACCATCATCATCCCTTACAATAATCGAATCCAACCCAAGGAATTTTTCTTCCCCTTGGGGGCTAGACTCCATGGGCATGGGAACTTCTAGAGGCGTTGCACCTCCTTCCATGACACCACATTGCGAACCTCCATGGTGTCCTCTAATCGAGATCACTGAATGGAAACGTTAAAGTTTTAATTAGCGATAGGTTATTACTCAAGGGTTTACTGCAGTGGAAAGCATGATGATCCACATTCGTAGGGTTGAACCCACTCTAATACCAAATGTAAAGACCCCACTCGTTACGACAACTTGCGACGCATAGCAAGTGAAAAAAAAATTGTTCGCGAGGGAAAAACATTAATTAATCACAATATCCTTGATGTGACATCCAATATATTAATGAACAACATTAACCCAAAAATAAACAACAACAAAGCTAAGCATACATCATCAATCCATCAGCCCTAATCCATAGCTAAACACATCACATGAGTAAGCATTCGCATAACCCCTCATGTATCAATTTAAATCCAAGGCACAAGGGCATATAACAGTCATATTCATGGTGCAATCCCAAACATAGTACGCAATCATCCGACAAGTAGAATTTCATTCCACTCAAAGAAGGATACCATCTAAAACCATCATCATTCAACAATTCATAATCAATAACAAACCATTGTAATAATATTGAATCGGAAATTATAAGTAAAACTTACAGTGATTCAATTACATCCCATTATCCTTAAATAAAACCATAGATTTAATAGCATGCCATTAGTACTAATCAGTCAATACATTAAATAAGAATTATACAATAGACTTATACCATAAATAAGACTTGTACATTAAATAAATAAATAAGACTTATACAAGAATAGATCTATACATTAAATAAGACTTGCACCCTAGACCATTAGTTTTAATTTTATTCATACATTAAATAAGACTTGTAATATTTAATCAATACAATAAATAAGACTTCTACAATGGAGTAGACAACCATCATGAATCAGACATACATGTTAAAAATAGTAAACTGAAATTTAATTCATTAAATCAAGGAGGGAAAAACGTTGGGAAACAGTCCCCCAAAATCACGGCTAGACAGGTCATCGCAGAAATTGGAATGTTATTCATTGGGCATGGGGACGCATGGATAACTCTGTCACCCAATAAAACGTTGAATGCATAGGATGATTTCTATAGAAGGGGCTAAGGGAGAATCCCGACTTAGCCAGTTTACACAACCACAAGGACGCGGAGATTATTCATAAAGAAAATGTAGAGATAATTTGATATCATAGAGTTATTCTGAGTTTGATGCCGGGTATATTTGTTGATATCACACGGAGGGACTTTTGTAATTATGTCAAGGTTACTAAAAATGCAAAGGTTTTTAATGCATAAATTCCCTCTTTAAAAGAAAACAATAGTTCACACTCGGATCTTGTTCTTCAATTCTATTTATTACACTGGTTGCAAACAACCCACTGTGGTTCTAAGTGCATACTAAAGGAGTAGCGACTAAGGGGAATGCCCCGAGCCCAGGGAGATAGAAGACAATGATTAAAAACAAAATCATCACGGATTTGTTTTGTAAGTACTGTGTATCTCGTTGTGTGAATATTGTGTAAAACGCAGTGTACATACGGTACTGTAAAATTGTTGTGTAAATACAGTGTAATTCGCTGAGTAAATATGGTGTTAAATCATTGTTTGATAACACGATTTTCTAAGGTAAAGAAATGACCAAGAAATCTCTCAACTTGGCAGTGACAAGAAGTTTCTTTAATTAAAGGGTGATAAAGAATCCAAAATCTAGTATCTGTATTATCTTATTGTTTAAATTCCAGGCATTGGTTAATCTTAAATTAATTTTAATAGGGGAGGCTAGGAACCAGGTAACGCACCATCCTTGGTGCAATGCAAAGTAAAATAAACAGATAATGGAGGAGCTATGCGAAAGCATGCCTACACTCCCGGGAACTTGTGGTGAAAAAAGGGTCAAGAATCCACCCAACGATTCACTGACATAAAATAGAGTTCAATTCATAGTGACTTCGAAATTAAGAAGACAACGAAAATTAAATTTCCATGACAGGGATGTAAATAAGTGTCGTGTTCAACACTAGCAGTGCTTAGTATATGAGGGAAGGAATCGGGTAATGGATAACCCACAACATACACAGGGGTCTTCATGAATATAAAAACAAAGGTAAATCTTGAACTCAACTGCCCACATTCCAGTGTTCAGATATAGAGATTTAATTTAAACTAAAGATAAAACATAAATTAAATAGTGTTTCACAAATATGCAGAGTATGTATTAAGAAAGTCGCAGTGTATGTTTTAATGAAAAACACATAGAATACTCCAGATAAGATCAGAATGGTAAGATCATGGAATCGCTGAGTAAAATCCAAGGAAAACGCTGAGCAAATTTTTATGAAAAACATAGAGAAAAGAAAAGGATTTTCACTATACAAGCAATGGATTTGCTGGGAAAAGAAATTATCCTTCACTTATTATCCATTCACAAGAAAGCGGGGAATTTGAATCTAAATCTTTAACTCTGGAGTGAAATACAGTCAATTCAGCTCTTGTCCGACTACTCAGGCACGGACTAATAACTTAAAGGATAAATGAATCAAAAGATAAAAACACAGTTTATTTGGTTTAAAACAATAAAAACATAGAGTAAAATAAAAAAATGGCCCAAGCACAGAAACGCAGTCATTCTTGGTAATAATACAACACAATAATAATCCCAACCAAAACTAGAAACTACAATAAAACACAGTAATAAAACAAAGCTCAGAAACAGAAATTTAGTGACCCTTTTGCAATTTCACATGGCACACTACCACCCAGATAAAAATTCATATGAATAACTAAACAAGTCTTTTTCTTTTAAAATCATCTACGCAAGCCAGCTTTCAACAATAAGAAATGTGTGAACAAGAAATTCAACTATCATTTAATACAAATTATGCACATCTGTACCATAGACAAATGCAAAGAACCGGAAGTGACTGTCTCGCACTCATGCTTTGTCCAACTCTGACTTGCCGATCGATGAGACCTCACTGGTACCTCCCAGCCAACTCTAGGGGTACTCTTCTTCCCCCTGAGCCCCCCAAGCTGAAAAGGGGCCACGCACATGATACAAGACAATGATAGCACCCAACTCGCCTCGCAAGGTTGAGCTACCACTCGTTACCCGAGCTGGGTATCCCAAATCCCACAAGTGAAAACTCAGTCAAGATAAATTTCGACAGCGTAACGTTACACAAGACAAATGTGATCTATACTCCTCCTCAGCCATCTCTTTTATAGGCTTTCTCAATCATTAGTTTCCCAAACCCTCATTAGATTCCTTTTTCATTTATTTAATTAGGAAAAACCTCCCCCGAACACATGTCGCACGATCCCCTTGTTGCACTAGAAAATCAATTTTATTAATTAATTAAATTTGTCTATTTCCCTCACCCACCTAAAAGAATTCTTAAAAACGCTCATCGGTGTCTCATTATTCCCTTACAATTCTCAAATGACTTAATCCTTACTTAATTCCTAGTTGAGTTCATAAATATAAAGTTCCAAGGGAGAAATTCTTTACTAAGTTAGACATTCATCTTTTTCTTTAAGTTTCCCCTTTTCTTTAAGTTTCCTTTTTTTTTTTTTTGAAGTTTCCCCTTTTCTTTTTTAACTAAAAATCAATTTAGCAAGTGTAGATAAAAACAACCATTTACCCTTTTAATAAATTTAATCCTCCATTATATTTTTTTTACTTTAATAATTATGTTTTAATTTCTTGCCCCCTTTCTTGTTACATGTTTTTTTTTTTTTCTTTAACCACATGTTCTCCTTAGACCTAGGTTTTAATTTCACTAGGCTGGGTGACAATTTTTAAGGTAACTTTTAGTTATTAAACTTCTACTTATCACAATATTAATTTTAAGGTCGAACAGGTCCTAAGGAGGCATAGTTTTCTAGGCATTAGGTTTATTAACTTACCAGTTAAACACATGACCTGCCCTTCAGGATGCACTACGTGCTCCAAGGGTGTCACTCGCCTCTTTTTGTTTTCTTTACGCAACATGCCCTTCAGGACGCACTATGTGCTCAAAGGGTTCCACTCACCTCTTTCCATTTTCTTTGCGTGACGTGACCTTCAGGATGCACTACGTGCTCCAAGGGTGCCACTCACCTCTTTATGTTTTCTTTGCATGACGTTCCCTCCAAGAAGTACTACGTGCTCCAAGGGTGACACTCACCTCTTTCAGTTTTATTTTCACGATGTACCCTTCAAGACGCACTATGTGCTCCAAGGGTGCCACTTGCCTCTTAACTGAATTTGGTAGACATCAAACCCCTAGAGTCAATACTCCATCATGTGATCTTGTGGGAGACTAAGGGCCTCTAAGGAATAAGGACCGTGCCTTATTGCACGCCCCTTAGAATCATCATGAGCGACTTTCATAGTCTTCCCTCATGGCATCGTGGGTCTTCTCGAACTAGGTAATCGTTAACCTACAGTTTGAACCATGGTGGGAGTGCTAGTAGGTTGCGGCAGGGCTACTGCCACACCACTCCCTCAATATCTCTGGTTTTCGTGCGTGACCATGTTACTCCAAATGTGAGTTTGTTCAGAAATCTATTGTCATCCTACATCCATCAACGAATCATGTCAGCAATAACAATGAACATCATAATATCTAATTGTATGTACATAGATCACATCAGCAAGATTCAAACCCTTATAATCCACTCCCTGACTCGATCTAGAGTCCAAGGGGTTTCATCGATGCCTCGGCATCCTCAACCTCGAGAGTCCTGCACACTCAAGAGAACCTAGTTAATAGCACCTATATATGTAAGTAGAACAAAATAATGTATCATAAAATCCACAATATCTCAAAATCATAATCAAAATAGTGAATAGTATAATGACTCAGATCACTTGGACACAAGTGTCCTCAAAGAATAAGTCCGCTCAGTGTGTGCAAGAGAGGGATGTTACATAGACCCCCTCTTGTTTTAAACTTCATCATGAAGTTTCATAGTATAAAGGTGATGAAATAAAGTATATCACAATATCATATGTCTAGCTATTAAACAAAAATGAAAAATATTGGCGCATATCATACGCATCCTCCCAGGTCGTCGAGTGCGAACTATAGTTGTCCCATTGGACCTTGACCTGATCTATTGTTTGACATCGTAGCTTTCAAATTTGATGGTCCAGGGTGCGGATTGAATCTTCTGTGAGTGAACCCTCATCTTCTACCTACAATTAACTCATGTCAATAACATGTGTAAGATCACTAACATAATGTCTCCAAACAGAGACGTGAAAAGCATCGTGCATACGCCTCAAAGAATCAAGAAAAGCTAGTCGATAGGCCATGGGCCCTTTATTTTTCATAATCTTGAAAGGTCCCATGAACCTAAGAGAGATTTTATCACCCTTTCCAAACTTGATCGAACTCTTATGCAGTTTCACCGGCAAGAAGACTCGATCACCAACTTCATAACTACGATCGACATGATGCGCATCTGCGTAAATCTGTTGTCGATCATGTGATTCCCTGATCCTTTGTCTTATTGTTTTCATTTGATCTTCCATTTCTTGGATCGCTTTTGGTCCCACCAGGACCCTATCCTCAAACTGATCCCAACTCAAAGGCGTCTGACACGGTCGCCCGTAAAGAAACCTGAAAGGTGTCATCTTAATGGTGCTTTGATAACTATTGTTATATGTGAATTCTACCAGTGGAATTAATTCTTCCCAATTCTTTTGTTGGTCCATCACGTACTTACGCAACATATATTCCAATATTTGGTTTATTTGCTCGGTATTCACGTGTGTTTCCAGGTGATACATGGTACTAAAGTTAAGTTGGGTTCCCAAGGCCTCTTGAAAACTAGTCCAAAATCGTCATGTAAACACCGATCCTCTATCAGATTTAATCCTCTTAGGTATGCCATGCAGCCTCACAATATCACTGATGAAAACTAGCTATGTAAAGTGTCTGATATGTCATACACACAGGGATAAAATGAGAACTCTTTGTTAGATTTTCGAATACAACAAATCGATTCGTGTCTCATTTTCGTGAGTGGTAATCCAATAATGAAATCCATCGAAATGACCTCCCATTTTGATTTTGGAGTAGTGTCTGGCTGTAGTAATCATGTCAGATGTCTATGTTCATCCTTCACCTACTGAAATTATAGACATATTTCCACGTAGTTGACCATGTCTGCCTTCATTCCTTTCCAGAAGAATAAGGATTTAAGGTGTTGGTTGTCGAGCCTGATTATCTTCCTGATTCAAAGGTCTATTGTTTTCAGTCATGTTTATACCCCATGAAGAATTTACACCCCATAATTATGTACACTCTTCCAAGCGGGGGAGTGCAGAGGGGGGTTACCCCCTCTGCAGGGTTCAAGGGGGCTATCCCCCTAGCTAGGGGGTCCGGGGGAAAGCGGGGGTTTGGGGGAAGCGTCCCTTGATGGGGGTTCAGGGGAAAATCCCCCAAAGGAAAAATTGCCTTGCAAATGTATATTGCAATTTCATTGTAAATATGGACTGTTCATTATAAGGTCACAAATCTAACGGTAGAAATTATGTTAGGGTTTTTTTCCCTAGAAGGAAACCCTCTGTTATGAGGGAAATGTATTGTGACTATGCATTATGGAGAATATATTATGAGATAGGAGATTGTGAGAGAAAGAAGAGGAAATTACAGCGGGTTTGTTGTAGGTTGTATCCCTTCATTTGTTGGATAATAATAAAGGAAGGACCTGAAAATTTCTCTAGTGGACATAACCCACATTGGGTGAACCATGTAAATCTATGTCTCTATTGTATTGTGTATCTTCTGTGTTTTGTTTCCTCATTTGTTTTATTTTATTGCTCCACGGTCCTTTTTTTCTAACAATTGGTATCAGAGCGAAAGGTAACTCATAGGAAAGGAGGGTTCCTGCTTCGAGTGGGAGAAATGTCGGAAGATGGAAAGTTTAGGGTCAAAAATTTTAATGGCCAAAACTACCAGTTATGGAAGATGTAGATGGAAGATTATTTATATCAGAAGGATCTATTCCTACCATTGGGTGGAATAGAAAATAAGTTGATAGCTATGAAGGATGAAGAATGGGAGATTCTTAACAGAAAGGCTCTAGGAATGATACGGCTGAGCCTGGCAGCGTCGGTGGCTTTCAATATTTCAAAATAAAAGACAACGAAGGGTTTGATAAACGCATTGGATAAATTGTATGAAAAACCCTCGGCATCCAATAATGTATTTCTAACGAAGAGATTATTTAATATGAAGATGTCATAAGGTGGGTCTATTGCAGATCATTTAAATGATTTGAATATAGTTACTAATCAACTAAGTTCTATAAAATTGGACTTTGATGATGAGGTCTGGGCTCTTCTAATCTTGTGCTCATTACCAGAAAGTTGGAATGGCTTGGTCATGGCTATAAGTAAATCTGTCCTTGGTTCAAATACTTTAAAGTTTGATGATGTTGTTGGTGTTATCCTTAGTGAGGAAATGCGACAAAAAATCATAAGTGAGACATCAGGTAATGTGTTGAACATGGAGAATAGGGGAAGACAAAAGGATAGAGGAAAGGGCCTAGGGAACCGTGGGAATTATAGGAAGGGAAGATCCAAATCTAGACTTGGAAAGATAGAGTGTTGGAATTGTGGGAAGAAAGGACATCTGAAGAAAGACTGCAAAGCTCCAAAGAAACAAAGAGATGGACAACAA